>JACXGM010027594.1:0-14492 GCA_016801145.1 Umbra pygmaea | reverse complement strand
GATAAACACACATACATATACAAACACACAGAGAAACACACATACATATATACAAACACACAGAGAAACACATATACACACAGATAAACACATATATACACACACAGATAAACACAAAAACATACACAGATAAATACACATACATACACAGATAAACACACATACATACAGAGATAAACATACATACATATATACAAACACACAGAGAAAAACACATACACAGATAAACACACATACACAGATAAACACATATACACAAACACAGATTAACACACATACATATACAAACACACAGAGAAACACATATATAAACACACAGATAAACACAAATACATACACAGATAAACACACATACATACACAGATAAACACACATACATATACAAACACACAGAGAAACACATATACACACACAGAGAAACACACATACATATACAAACACACAGAGAAACACAAAAACACACATACATACACAGATAAACACACATACATACACAGATAAACACACATACATATACAAACACACAGAGAAACACATATACACACAGAGAAACACATATATACACACACAGATAAACACAAAACATACAGAGATAAACACACATACATACACAGATAAACACACATACATATACAAACACACAGAGAAACACATATACACACACAGAGAAACACAGATACATATACAAACACACAGAGAAACACATATACACACAGAGAAACACATATATACTTACACAGATAAACACACATACACACACACAGATAAACACACGTACATATACAAACACACAGAGAAACACATTAACACACAGAGAAACACATATATACACACACAGATAAACACAAATACATTCACAGATAAACACAAATACATACACAGATAAACACACATACATATACAAAACACACAAAGAAACACATATACACACACAGAGAAACACATATATACACAAACACAGATAAACACAAATACATACACAGATAAACACACATACATATATACAAACACACAGAGAAACACATATACACACAGATAAACACATATATACACACACAGATAAACACAAAAACATACACAGATAAACACACATACATACACAGATAAACACACATACATATATGCAAACACACAGAGAAACACATATACACAGATAAACACACATACACATACATAGATAAACACATATATACACACACCGATAAACACAAATACATACACAGATAAACACACATACATACACTGATAAACACACATACATATACAACAACACAGAGAAACACATATACACACAGATAAACACATATATACACACACAGATAAACACAAATACATACATTGATAAACACACATACATATACAAACACACAGAGAAACCCCACATACACATACACATACACATACACAGATAAACACAAATACATACACAGATAAACACACATACATATACAAACACACACAAACAAACACAAAAAAACACATATACACACACACAGAGAAACACACACACACACATTCAGACACACACAGAGACACACATACACACAGAAACACATATACACAAACACCCACACAGAAACACACATACATATACACACACAAAGGAAATCACATACACACAGAAATTAACATTTATAAACACATTCATACACACAAAGTAAACATACACCTATCAGCCACAACATTGTGACCACCTGCCTAATATTGTGTAGGTCCCCCTTTTGCAGCCAAAACAGCCCTTAGCCGTCGAGGCATGGACTCCACTAGACCTCTGAAGGTGTGCTGTGGTATCTGGCACCAAGACGTTAGCAGCATATCCTTTAAGTCCTGTAGGTTATGAGATGGGGCCTCCATGGATCTGACTTATTTGTCCAGCACATCCTAAAGATGCTTGAATGGATTGAGATCTGGAGATCTTGGAGGCCAAGTCAACACCTCATTGATATATTCCTCAAACCAAAGACGCTGATCCCATCAGGGAATACCAAGGGTGTACATGGTCTGCAACAATGCTTAGGTGGTACTTGTCAGTAACTTCCACATGAATGGCAGAACCGGTTTAACAGCAGAACATTTCCCAAAGCATCACACTGCCTCCGCAGGCTTGCCTTCTTACCATAGTGCATCCTGGTTCCCAGGTAAGGGAACACACACCCAGCCATCCATGTGCTGTAAAAGAAAATGTGATTCATCAGACTAGGCCACCTTTCATTGCTCCATTGCTCCGTGATCCAGTTCAAATGCACACGTGCCCATTGTAGGTACTTTTGACAGTGGATAGGGGTCAGTGTGATCACCCTGACTGCTCTGAGGCTACGCAGCCCCATACACAAACTGTGATGCACTGTGTGTTCTGACATTTCTATCCAACCAGCGTTAACTTTTTCAACAATTTGAGCAACAGTAGCTCGTCTGTTAGATCAGACCACACGGGCCAGCCTTCGCTCCCCACATGCATCAATGAGCCTTGGCCACCCATGACCCTGTCACTAGTTCACCGCTTTTCCATCCTTAGATCACTTTTGATAGGTACTGACCACTGCAGACCGGGGACAACCCACAAGAGCTGAATTTGGCCCTTGTCAAATTCTATCAAATCCACACACCTGCCCATTTGTCCTGCTTCTAACCTATCAACTTTGAGGACAAAATGTTCACTTGCTGCCTAATGTCTCCCACCCACTGACTGGTGCCATGATAATGAGATTATCAGTGTTATTCACTTCACTTGTCAGTGGTTATAATGTTATGGCTGATCGGTGTACATAAACACACATACATACACACACAGAAATAAACATATAAACACACATGCATACAAACAGAATAATAACATATATAGTATAGAAAAAAACACATATATAATATATATACACATAGACATAGCCATATACATACAGGCATTATTATTTAATGGCCAGTAAAAACATATGGTTAATACTTAAAAGTATATGAGAGCCTTGTCACCATTATTTACCCAGCCAGAATATACCTTCAAGTGAGAGCTTTCCAATGACAGAAGGAATAACATCTAGTTTCTTAAGAAGTATTTTTACATCACCTTTCAAAAAGAGCAGAAACAGAAGTTACTCATAGTTTCTGGACACATTTTTGGCATGGTTGATTGTAAATAATGTATTTAGTGCTTTGTGAGGTCTTCACTGTTGGCGGCCATGACACCCAGGGCCATAAAGGCGTTGCGACGGACCAGTTTGTCTTCATGGGAGATCAGTAGAGACAGTGGTTCCACTGCCCCCAGCCCCAGCAGAGAACTCCTGTTCTCATCACCTACCACCAGAGGGAGACAAGCAGACAAGAAAAGAGATGGAAGGAGGAGAAAAAAGAGGATCTGTAAATACCAATCCAGACCCTATCTACGCATATGCTCAGAGTGCCCTCAATTGTCACGTGATGCTGAAGAATCTACAAGAGTGGCTAGGAGTTTAATAAATTAATCTACTTTGGGAATTTTTTTTTTCCCCGCTCAGTTGGTCTTGTCCAATTTTCCAATACCCCTGCAAAGGTAGATAATGCGATTTATCTATCCCAAATCCTGTGAGGTTCCGGGCAAAAACAGAGAATCCATAGTCAAGCTGGAGCCACTGACTATCATGACGTAGCTTGTTCTGCAAGGCAGCGACCCCCCTCAATACCCATTTGGAATGATCTAATTCATGGTCCAGTTTGACTATTTTAAAAATGTCATTAGTCTTGTAATCAGACATGAAAAAATGCTCGCCATATACCATCCACTCTTATGTGTGCTAAAAAAATAGATAAAAATAATGTGATTCCACATTGTTATGGAGGCTGGAGGCTCTAATTACCCCCTACACCCTTGATTATTATCATCCCCTGTGCAATTGGGACACTTGCTGAGGGAGGGTAGAGTGGAATGAGAGGCGTGAATTTGGATGTCAGCAAGATATTTTATGCCAAATTAGTTAGGAGCAAACTTTGATACAAGGTCAAATTAATAAATAACTGTCCATTTTTGATAGCTTTCCACACTCCAGTTATTTCAGACAAAATTATTAATATAGGAAAAAATAACATATTGCTATGACATTATTCTTCTAACAAAAATCTATAGGAAAAATACCTTTCTCTGCATAGTTATGGATGGCTTCACAAGCTTTAACCAGAACCTCCTCTTCAGGAGAATTAAGCATGAGGACCACTGTGGCTACCTTCTGGCTCTGGATTGGCAGGGGGTCAAACTAGAGAAATATGGAGTGAGAATAGAGAAGCAGAGAGAGATGTTTGACTATGAATGTATTGTAACTTTATGGAGACACACTTTCAATCAGACTGCCTTAATAATTCATTAATAATCCTGTGAACTATTTCTGTCTGGTAGCACACCCTGCCTTTCTTTAGACACATGATGTAGCTTTTTTAGACACTTTTACAAATTTAAAGACATGACAGTTGGACAATCAGGTATGTGAACACTAACCGTCTATAGGTTTCCATTTTGTAGGTTTAGTCCGTAGACATTGTTTATTGTGCTCTATCTCTTTGCATACTACTGTACTTGCATTTTACTAAGGTCGATCTGCATGTGCTTTGCCCATATTTCTCACAATATTACATTATTTTCAATAATCTGCCCATATTAGAAATTGTCTGACTTGCGTAATGTGACTGTCCCTGCAAAAATAATATATCATTATTATACTGTATATCCCACACAACCATAGCAACATGATCTGTATCTTACCACATCTTGGGGTGGAGGCTCACTTTCTTTCTTCACTTTCTTTCCCATCCTAAATCAACACCTGTTTGGGAAAAATATTATTAAAGCACTTAGTTAAAATCCTGTCAAATTATATATGCATGTTAGTACTGTAGCTATAGCAACTAGTTACTCTTGAAGTGAGTTTGAATAGTCTAGCGAACACTGGCAGGCTAATGTTACCAGCTAATAATGTTACCACTTGTTCTTTGCATTTGCGGATCCCCATCAAATACAAGGTAAGAGAGATTGCTAATTACATCTGAGCTCCAAAATGACGTGGCTTCAGGGGCAATTCATGATAACTGGCATGTTTAACTACCTGTTGTTCAAGTCTGCGGTTGTCAGTTCCTAGAAAAACATTTAGTAACGTCAACGTTAGTTGCTTGGCAACGGACGCTGTAAGGGGAGTGGTTTTGGTAGTCTAAACCGAAGCATGACGTTGGAAAATGTACCTTAATTTGTTATGTGTAGTCTTGTACATTAAAAAAGAGCACCAAACAACTCATAAACAATGCAGTGCATTCCAAATTATCCTTTGCGCATGTTAGTGTCACTAACCGAGGGTGCCATGTTCGAGAGGATCAAAACGACTGCAGGCTACTGATGGGTCGTTCGCGAACGTATCGTTCTTTTTGAACGAATCTTTTAAGTGAACGTACATAACTGTTTTGTGGGTGTGTTTCGAATAAACACTCCCTTATCATCATTATGTCTTAAAACCGTGATCCTATCTATGTGTGTGTACAAATGACCAGTGGTAAGATTACATGGTATCAATGTGAACCGAGGCAAAGCTGACTCCTAATGATCTCATGGTGCAGTTTGTGAGAAGCAACTTGAAGTAAATGGCAGTCAACATTACATGACCTTAGTTCACATGGGCTGTGGTCTATATGATCAAAATCTTGATGTATCATGGTTGGGAAAATTATCTGACTGACGGGTCCTTGCTGTTTTTGTCAACGCTCACCTGTTCATGTTTCTGATCCATTTGCGCTCCACAGCAGCCCATCTGGTCATTCCCATACAAACTGTGTTTCTAATCTAGATTCTGTCTGAAAACTACTGTTGCAACTTACCACAAATGTGTTTTGACTAACTGGTCATCTGAAGTTTCATGAAGACTAGTCTCATCCCAGGGCCTAGAGCTTCTCTAGATTTCTTCCTTGGTTCTGAAATTTCTTGGAGTTTTTATCTACTGTCAGCATCTGTATACATCAGAGCTGCTGATGTAAAAGGGCATATAAATAACATTTCAATAACAGACCTTGTCTAAAAATAAAAAAGATGTTATGATTTATTAAATCATTTTTAGATCCATCATTTGTAGATCTAACCTGTTATTGCCTGTAGTAACTCTAATTCAAATGAACACAGCCATGGTGTTTAAATTAATCCATTCAAAATAAAGTTTTACATTTAAGTATTTTTATATTTACTTTATTGCTAAAAAAATTTAAAATTCAGTTACCATCGTTGGTAAACATTTTGACAAAAGTGGTCAATTTGAACCCCTAATCTCTGAAAGGTGTGAGTCCTTTTGTGCCCTGTCCCAAAGTGCACCCAAGCAACACATTTCACTGGGATATTATTTCTGGGGATTTTTTGAGGCAGGGGCAAGTGCCTTTATCTTACACCCCAGGCCATATCCTGCACCTTAAAAGTAAGTTCTTTTTTATTTCTGTGTTTTATGTAGAAAACAGACATGCACCAATAGACCAGAAAACAAATTGTTTGGTAAAACATACTTGGCAATAAATCTCGTTCTGATTCTGTTAACCCGACCATGTGACATCATGCTCTCTGGTATTCCTGTGGGCCAGAGCAGTTAGTAAATCCTGAGCCAGCCTAATTCAAAAACATTTTTTGATGCTTAAAGAGAGATGTCTCTCACTTCCCTCACTGTCTCTATAAATTGACTTTTCAACATGCAAATGTCATAATGTTTTCACAGTATTTACATTTTTATCCATCCATCAACCATTCTTTCGTTTTTCATTTAAGACATTTTTCTTAAATGGTTTTGTAATTTTTAATCTAACTGGAGACAAAAGAAAACAACTAAATGAAAGCCTCTATCTCAAGCCATTCAAAAATTTGGTGTCCATAGTTAATCTTAATCCAGAATTTCCAATAATTCATCATAACATCATAACATCTGGACAGTCTATGCTCTTAAATGATCAAAATGATGACCATTCTTATTTTAGCAAATACTCAAAATCTTCTAGGATGTGTTATTATTTTTAAATATTTTAGATCACATACCTAATGCCATTGTGTTGGTATCAAAGATCTAACATGCTTGAATTTCATACAGTACAGCTATCAAAACGTTTGAACATATATTAAACCTGGAGATTTTTTGATTGATGAATTATTTGGTGTGGTGTCTGGTTTTTGATTGGTGGCAGACAGAGTAATTAGATTACTCCCCATTGTTAGTGTCACGACAGAACAGGACTTTGTATTTTGTGGCATAATCTGTGTATGTTGTGTGATTTGGTAGTTCTTTAATTAACTGTAGAAGGAGATTATTTTGTGGTTTGTTTTGGGTTTTGCACACCACCTTCTGGACACCATGTTAAGTAGCCGATTACTCTGGGTAGATCAACATTACGCACAAGAGTAGTTGATTAGGTAATTACCTCTACACCTGCTTAGGGTTAGTAATCAGTACGGCTATATAACCTCTAGTGTCCGAATAGGTGGCGCGCATTATTGTGAGTTTCTACTCCTGTTATGTTGTATGGAATACGCTGTACTTATGGTTTGTTTGAGGGAGCTGACAGACATTGTAAGTGTTCATTATTGATTGTGCCTTCACCACTAAGTTTCATACATAATGTATATGGTATTGTGAGCCAGGCGTACGCTCTGTATATTTAGCAACCACGTCTATGCCGCGTTAGAGCATAGTAAGCTTTATATATACTTGTTGTGCAGCTCCATTGTCAGTGTTGTAAGTAAACTCAAGGCAACTATGATGGTGTTCCTCTTATTAGTGTTAACTAAAACAGTCTAGAACACTCCTCCCTGCATCTGTCTCCATTCTCCCCAACCACAACAACACCTGCCAGTATCTGTGCTGTAACTGCCTTGAAGTCGCTGCAGGTGCTTGCCACTTATACTGAAGAAATGCAGCATTTCCTGATTATTTGGCCCAATAACTCCATGAGATATTAGCAATTTCGGGGGGGGGGATATGACTACAATGATGTGCATTAGAAACTGGAGCGCTGATGAGCCCTGAGAACCACAGATACTCTATGTAAGAATTGATTTAATTTAAAGTTTATATCTATTTAAAGCTGCACTATGTAACATTCCATTAATTTGTCCTGTCAGCACAAATTTTATGTTGATTATTTAAATAATTTTTTATATACTGTATTGGCCTATAATGTTTTTACTCAACACAGGAATAATACTGGGACAATATAACCAATTATTATTCTGTCCATAATAAGCATTCGTTGCTATTAAAATTTTCTGAAATGTTGTTTTTGCTATTCTACTATTGTCTATATTTTGGAATATTTAACTTGACGTTTTCCATCCCTGGATCCAATATGCTAGTTCCTCGTTTACTAGTCCGAAAATATAGTTTTTGTATTTTGTTGTAGTTTTTGAAAAATTCATGCAGGTGGGGCCTCATTTATAAACGTGGCGTACATACAAAAGAAGATGTACGCAGCTCTATACGCAATAACTGGGATTTATAAAAAGCAAACTTGACGGGAAAATGTGCAGTCCTTCACGGCAACTCTGACCCAGGCGTACGCACAAAAATGGGTGAAATGAGAAATGGCGACACCGACGGCAGATGGATGAAACACGTAGGCTACTGTAGATCTGTCTGAAACTGCAGAGCGTTGTGTAAACAAAATCAAAATACTGCCTCTCATTAATAATATGAAGATGTCACAAAGCCATGCTTACAATTAACAGCCTGCAGAGAAAAACAAACAAAATAAAACAAGATTGTAACGTAAATGCAAATGAAGCACATATTGCACATATTTGCAAAAAGAACACTCAAATATATTATGTAATTCTATTGGCATGTTGTGTAATTCCTCCTCATAAATAATACGGTAAACAGAACAAAATCATGTTTAAAACTGATATTCTTGTCAATGTCTCTATCTAGATAGATAAATAGATGATAGATAGATACATTTTATTGTCCATTGGGGAATATTGTTTTAGTAGTATAAATGTCATAATCAGATACAGAAACATAATGTTCATTTATATGTATTTACTTCATTTTATTTTTAAATGTGTTCCATCGTGACGCATGTCTTAACCATTTTGAAAGTTACAAGAAATTCCATTTGTGCAGAACTTTTTTCCATTTACAATTAGATTAATACCGATATCTGTAGATTATCAGATACAATCAAATGGATGGTTATAAAAAGCCATGCCATAACAATGCGTAATGACGCACAATTGCTGATCTTGCACTGTTAGAAGATAATAATAATAATAATAATAATAATAATAACCTAATGCACATTATTTATTGGCGCCTTTCATAACACTTATAACAGTATTTCTGGCGACTGGCACTTTCCAGATGGAATTGACTGACAGGTCAGGGATATCTCAGCCAACCCTTAGCCACGTTATGCCAGGCGTGTTAGTCAGTATAATAGGCTTGTCGCATAATTACATGAAGTTTCCGTACACAGCGGGTGAACTGGCAAACAAAAAAGCACATTTTGCAGCTATGTCCGGTTTCCCAAATGTAATCGGTGCTATTGACTACACTCATGTTGCCATAAGGGCAACAAATTAGAATGAACATGCTTTCGTTAATCAATAGCATTTTCATTCCACCAATGTCAAAATAATTTGTGATGCAGACAGCGCTAGACGCTTTGACATCGACTGATATCTGACCACTTTTTATTTTGTCCACGGTCAGACTTTCTTACAGCGTCTGCAACCTTTTGCCACTCCAACGCCTTTTCGGCATTGGTAATAGGCACACTGTGCCCTTCAAACAACATTTTACTCTTTTCCACCTCTTTTCACATTGATTGAAGTTGCTTTTTTGGATTTCCTCTGTGTTTGCCATGATTTCTCAATCAATAAATATTAATTTTGGGGCGTTTCACTGACTATTTATGGCCAAATATGGGCATGACATGTAGCTGCAAAAGCTGCGCCACGTATTACACTTGATTGTGATTTACAAAAAGGAAAACTGCGTAGGACGTGCGTGCGCACGGTTTTATAAATCTGAATATTTCTTTGCGTACGCACGTCCTATATTTCGTCCGTATGCCACTTCTGATGCAAATCCACCGCAAAGTTTTTTATAAATGAGGCCCCTAGTCCTTTGCACACTCAGGTAAAATTTCTTCTCTCTCGATTTCAGTTTCTTCTCTCACAACTTGCATTTCTGGTCTCGCAGTGGCAAATGTGCATGCGTGAGGTTTGAGACTGAATAGAGGCCATATGCACTGGGCCTCAATGCAATATATAGTAGAATAGATAGTCAAGTCAAATATAACAATAGCTAAATATTGTATACCAAACCTTTTACTCCACAAATGTAAGATAGATAGATCAAATGGTATTTAACGAATTGATAACCCCCGTTGTGACTCTCTTATCCATATTGCAATTGCTATGTTTAATGAAGCCAGCTAATGAAAAGAAATCCTGGGCATGTTGAACTTGCTTCGTAGTTAACCTCGGATATAGAATGAAACTGAGTCTGATGGAGACGAAAACAACAGCAGCAAATGACGATAGCAGATAACATGGATGTTGCTATTGCAGCTGGTTTAAAACGTTTAGAAAAAGTAACACCCCTAAAAACACAACAGGAAATTGTGTTAAAGGCGTTAATGTAATTTATTAAAAACAGTCAGTAAAATGACAGTTGGTGACAATGCTATCAACAGGTGTTAGGTAGTTTGTTTACATTACATTAGCCAGGTAATGGTCGAGTAGCATGACACATAACTTTTATGATTGGTTAGGAGATGAGGACTAGGTCTTTGACAACGCCCATCGTGGAAAACGACTACTATGGAAGTAACTTCAGACTGAATAAGGAAGTGAAACGGAATGTAAAAACAGCCCAATATTTACAAAAACATAACACAAATTTGTATCCTGTGTTCCAGAAGCATCATGCACCTATTTGTTTTAAGGGTGCACAGTGTGCACAACACATGGAGACGTGCCCACAAATACAGATATTAACAGGAAAATCCACTTGGGCTTGATGCCTCCCTGTGTTCTGTTCTGTTTTCATTTTTTGAGTTTAGTCTTGCTTAGTCTTCTAGTATTTTTTCCTTTGTGTTTTTCCCTTCTCGCTGATTCATATGAACATCCCTACTCCAGTATTCCCCTTCTTCCCGATTCTCAATTAATGCATCCTTCTAGTCAGATTCCAATCAGCCTGTATTCACTCCATCTGTTCCTTATTTACCCCTGTATGTATTCATGCCCCTTTTTGTTCCTCATTGCGAGGTATTGTTTGTCTAAGGATATACTGTGCATCTTGTGTCCTGTCAAAACTACCCGTTTTGTCTTGACATGTTTTTGCCCTGTGACTATTCCTTTGGATCTGCCCTTTTGTGCCTTTGCCAGAGTCTTTCCTTGTACCGAACCCTGCCTGATGTCTGAACATCCTTGTGCCTGGTATTGTACTTGCCCAAAAATATGAATCCAGCAGAGGTTCACTACCGCCTGGAAGCAGCGGGTCCTGATCCTAGGGAAGTATGAAATAGGAGGTTCCTCGAATGTTGGCTTGAGTCTATCCCCTTCAGGCAACTAGATCAGGAGGGTCCTTTGTTTGGGGTATGCCTCCAATATTTTGTTAAGGAGGCACAACTGTTTGGCATGATCCTCAGGCCATTTGAAGATCAATGTTTCTCAGCCAGACCTTCCCCGCAGCTCAAGATGGCTTTCGCCCTGGAGCTCAAGATGGCTGCTTCCCAGCAGCCCCCCAAGATGGCTGCGTCTCAGCAGCCCCCCAAAACCAGTGTCCGAGCAGCTTCTCCAGCAGGTTTCCTCACTGAGGTCTGCCTTCTCCACCGCAGTCATACAAAACATAGTAGAGATTTTACGAGAAGATTGTGGATAATCTAGCCTGGGTGGACCTCACACACTGTACACACGATTATAAAATGTACTCCACGGTGATTTCATTGCTTGGCGGGAACGTTGGGGGGATCTCAATGGAGAGGCTATGGCCTTCTTGCTGCATCTGTTGCTTACACATTGTCCACACCTTTTCCCCTCCCAGTATTTAGACTCCTTTCCTAATTAACCTCTCGTCCCATCTCCGGTGGTCCTGTCTCCTGTCCAGTCCTCTCAGTCTCATGTCAGTGCCCCTCAGTCTCAAGTCAGTACCCCTCTGTCTCAGGTCAGTACCCTGCTACCGCAGGTTAGGGTCCTTCAGTCACATGCCAGGACCCCTATTCCTAGAGTCGGGTCCTTCAAGTCTCCAATCCCTAGGCCAGGCTCCTTAGTGACTAGCCCCTGCCTTCAAGTCTCAGACCCCAGTCCACTAGCCTCAGGCCACAGTTCACCAGCCATACAGTCCACTAGCCTCAGGCCACAGTTCACTAGCCATACAGTCCACTAGCCTTAGGCCTCTGGTCCCAGTCCTCAAGCCTCTGGTCCCAGTCCTCAAGCCTCTGGTCCCAATCCTCAAGCCTCTGGTCCCAGTCCTTAAGCCTCTGGTCCCAATCTTCAAGCCTCTGGTCCCAGTCATCAAGCCTCTGGTCCCAATCCTCAAGCCTCTGGTCCCAGTCATCAAGCCTCTGGTCCCAATCCTCAAGCCTCTGGTCCCAGTCCTCAAGCCTCTGGTCCCAATCCTCAAGCCTCTGGTCCCAGTCATCAAGACTCTGGTCCCAGTCCTCAAGCCTATGGCCCCAGTCCTCAAGCCTCTGGTCAGAGTCCTCAAGCCTCTGGTACCAGTCCTCAAGCCTCTGGTCCCAGTCAGGGGTCAGGCCAGAATAACAATATCAGAACACAGGCTAAGGTACATAGGATAATCCAAGGCAGAACAATATATAAACAAGGCAAAGGTCAAACCGGAGTATCAATAACGTAATGGAATGCTCAGAATGGAGAAGAATAATACTCACAATACCTCGCAAAGAGGCAATGGAGTGTGTGTGTCTTATATATGAGCTGGATGAGTGCAGGTGTACAGAATTAGGGTGATTGAGTCCGGGCTATGGGAATTGTAGTTCTGAGCAGTCTAGAATAGGGAAGTTGTAGTTTCCAGGGAAGGGGAACTGGGGAACGTTACAGAACCCCCCCCCCCCCAAGGCACAGCTCTTGAGGCGCCAAACAGTGGACACGCCACAGGACACCAGGCAGTAGAAAACCCAGGCAGGAGACCGTAGCAGTAGAAACCAGGCCGGCGGAGGCACACCAGGGCGAAGCAAACGAGCAGACCAGGCAGGCGGAGGGAACCTTGGCGGGCCGAAGGGCGGAGGCAACAGCCGCGGACCAGAAGGACGAAAAACACACGGAGGTCCGGAGGATGGAGGCAGCAGCGACGGGCCGGACGACTGAGTCTGGGCAGGCGGAGGTCCAGCCGAACCAGGCAGAAGCGAAGGACAAGGCGGAGGCCAGGCAGGCGGCACCAGTGGCAGGGTCCGGGCCGACAAAGGCGGAGTCAACGGCCCCACAGGAGGTGGCCAGGCCGGAGGGGGCTCAGAGGGCCAAGGCAAAGGCGGACCAGGCACCGGAACCACAGCAGACCCAGGAACCTGGAAGAACATAGCACAAACAGACACAGGCAAACAGACAGACACAGAGAGGGGCACAGAGACCGGGGCAGGCGTAGACCCGGGGACAAGCACCGGAACGGGGACTAGGGCAGACACTGGCACGGTGACAGGAACAGGACATGGCACTGGGAGAGGAGCAGGACATGGCACTGGGAGAGGAGCAGGACACGGCACTGGGAGAGGAGCAGGACACGGCACTGGGAGAGGAGCAGGACACGGCACTGGGAGAGGAGCAGGACACGGCACTGGGAGAGGAGCAGGACATGGCACTGGGACAGGAGCAGGCTCTGGAAGAAGGGCAGGCTCAGGGATGAGGGCAGGCTCAGGGACGAGGGCAGGCTCAGGGACGAGGGCAGGCTCAGCGACGAGGGCAGGCTCGTGGACAGGGTTAGGTACCAGGGAAGGGTCATGGTCAGGCAAGGGCACGTTGACAGGCAAGGGCACGGTGACAGGCAAGGGCACGGTGACAGGCAAGGGCACGGTGACAGGCAAGGGCACGGTGACAGGGGCAGGCAATGTGACGGGGAAAGGCTCAGTGACCGGGAAAGGCTCAGTAAATGGAACAGGCAATGGCACAGGGACTGGTGCCGGCAATGGCATAGAGGCAGACACCAGCTCGGGAACTAGGGCAGGCACCGGAACTGAGTCAGGCACTGGCACGGGGATTGGAGGAGGAACAAGGGAAGGCTCGGTTGATGGTGATGTAGCGGCCTCTTGTGGCCGGGAGGTTTGGGCGTGAGCGGTCTCTTTTGGCCGGGAGGCTTGGGCCTGAGCGGCCTCTTGTGGCTGGGAGGCTTGAGCGGAAACTGCGGCCTCTGGTGGACTAGGAGTGGTGGAGACCTCTGCTGGTCTGGGCGTGGTGGAGACCTCTGCTGGTCTGGGCGTGGTGGAGACCTCTGCTGGTCTGGGCGTGGTGGAGACCTCTGCTGGTCTGGGCGTGGGGGAGACCTCTGCTGGTCTGGGCACGGGGG
>JACXGM010027593.1:0-14416 GCA_016801145.1 Umbra pygmaea | reverse complement strand
GCGACACGCGCCACAGTGCACATTCAATGTTGTTTTGATGTGTTTGTGTAGCGTGTTTACGCGGCGGCACTGGCAGGCGCCACGCACCACTGTGCACATTCAATGTTGTTTTGATGTGTTCGTGTAGCGTGTTTATGCGGCGGCACTGGCAGGCGACACACGCCACAGTGCACATTCAATGTTGTTTTGATGTGTTTGTGTTGCATGTTTACACGGCGACACTGGCAGGCGACACGTGCCACAGTGCACATTCAATGTTATATTGATGTGTTTGTGTAGCGTGTTTACGTTTTGTACCTATTCCTTCAGTGAGAAGACTTCAATGTTGTTTTGATGTGTTTGTCTAGCGTGTTTACGTAGCGGCACTGTCAGGCGCCACGCGCCACAGTGCACATTCAATGTTGTTTTAATGTGTTTGTGTAGTGTGTTTACTTTTTGTACCTATTCCTTCAGTGAGAAGACAGCTAGATGAACATGTGATTCCCCCTTCAGGAAATGCAGTTGTCTTTAAATATCCCAATGCATTAATAATGCAGCACAGACTGCAGATCTGTTTCACAATGACTTACTCTCCTCCTCTTATTCTATCACTTTCTCTCCATTTCATATCTCCATCTATACCTCTCTACCTTTCTTTCTATCCCAATCTTAGGTATGCATGCGTTCAGCTCACAGGCTTGCAGGTTCCGCCTGGCATTAGCTCATTAACAGGCATGGTTGTGCACTTGACATTACTCTACTTCCTGCAGGCAGGCGCGTGTAATATCCTGTGAGTCGCGTTTTAAGACATCCTGCTGGAGTGGGAGGAGTTCCCAACAAACACACAAATAAACACAAACAAAAACACACAGGATTTCCATGAAAACACATTCAGTACTTGTGTGTGTGTGTGGGTGTGTCTGTGTTCAATTTGGTTGCTGTTTATTATGATAATCAATACTGCTAATAAAACATAGTGGTTACTAAGGAGTAGAGCCATTATTGTTGCCATGATGGTTATTACATTGTTAGTACTATGTTGTTACTTTAGTTGTTTTCCCAAACAATGGTGCTTTGTGTTGTGTGTGATTTGTTTGTGTTTGTGTGTATCATCCTTGTATGACAGTTTTGTTTGTTTGTGAGTCTGTGTGTATTTACTCTTTGAGACAGGGCAGTGTGTGTTTACCTTACCTGTAGATAAGTGGGGGGAAAAGGTTTTGCTACTTTGTGTTTCTTGACACAGAATATGGTCTTCAACATCTACAGCAGAAATTATGTCTGTCCGTAGCATGGCTGATTTTAGGCAAATATCTTGTATTTTGTACAGCTTTTTTGTAAATAAGGGTGTGGGCGGAGGTGTGGAGGTTCAGGGTTGGTAGTATGTGATACTGGACAAAGGAAATGTTCTTTAATATCTCCAGCAAGTTTCAGATCTGTGTAAATTGGCTTATTTTTTGTGAATTTCTTAAAATCAGTGAGGTTTACATACAACCCTATAAGGTCAATCTTTCCGTAACATCTGGCATAGGTCTAAATCAGTGTAGGAATTTACCGAGCTCTCAGATACTGCTGGTGGTATTTAAGGCTTTGTAAATGTAGTGCCATACCTACGTCAACTTCATTTGTTTATTGCAGGCAGTGTTTGAGATATCATCAAGATATTCACCGTACTGAGTGGTGTGCAAATCCGTTCAACAGTTCATGAGGAGATGTCGTTTAAGTGGGTTTTGAACATGGCAAATAGCTAGAATACCGCAAGGAAGATAATAGCACCCTCGTACGATTCATCTTCACAAAACTTCTAGGGTACATTTCAGGGAAAGAACTTAACCAGTGTGCAAAGGCCCGGAGAGATTGAATACATAATGAGCTAAATAGCTTTTAAAAGTTGGTTTTCATGACATTGAGGTAGAAGTTTTTTACATGGCACCAAGCCCTCAGTGCATTTATCTCTGTTTGTGATCAGGTCTACAACTGTATTGTCGCCAGTGAACTTGATTATCCTGTTGCAACTGTGGGTGGCTACACAGGGAGTTCCGTATGGGGCTGAGTACACATCCCTGTGTGGCTTGTGAATCAGGTGTTGTTGCCCTCATTCACCACCAGGTGGCATCCTGGTTGTAATCCTAATATTTTAGATGAGTAGTGAGGGCACAAAGGCCAAGCTGTAGTCAATGAACAGCTTCCTCAGATACAGTGGCCTCCATATTACTGGCACGCCTGAATGGCAAAAATAAATACATGTGAGAAATACTGTACTTTATTAATGTGTCAATGGAACCAACCAAAATCATTTATTGATTAAATAAAAAATCTATGTCCTCCAAATCAAGGTTTCACAATCAATGGCACCCTTAAAGGTTGTTGTAAACAAGGCTGGTTCTTGCTTGCTATATTAGGGTGGGCTGTTAAAAAAATAGGTGGGCAACTTGGGTGGTAGGTAGCCCAGAGGTTGGAGATGTAACTATATACAGTATATACAGGCCCAATGTGGAACATTTATCTTTTGACTGTAGTCATATATCCATGTCTGTGTCCGCCTGTCTGTCCATGTCTGTAGTCATATATCCATGTCTGTTTGTCTACAACATTAGTCTCCTGTCTCCAAGATCACCTAATTCTTCTTTCTTTCATGCAGCATGGTGAGACGATAGAGGGAAAAGACTTGTGACAGCGTGGAGAAGTAACTCTCACGTGCTTCTGAAGACACATCAACTACCAGCGCTATATACAAATTATGCAACTCAGGAAAAGCTTCTTTATACTCCTGCAGGTGTTTACACACAGTGGATAGGTCTGATTCATTTGGACATTTATTCATCAACATTGGTTTTGCAACACAAATTTCTTTTTTCAGACTCAAATGATTTTCTGCAGTGCAAGCAAGCACATGCAGAGGGCACAACAAGGTGAACTCTAGACATGCACCAGAACTGGGTACAAGACTGGATATGCCTGTCATTAGGTCAACATTCTTCTGTAATGCTTGCATGCTACTTTCCAGTTGTTTAAAACATGTGAGGTAAAAACCAAGTCCCTCTCATTGGCAGTTACAGGGGTAACAGAAGCATCAAGTCTGGTGGCTGTGGACAGAGGTAGTCTATAGCATCCAGCTACAGCCCCACAGACACCACCTGTGGCTAACCTCACCTCTCGCTAACCCACCACCTACGACTAACCCTCAAACTTCTGTTTTGTCATTTCCAGAAGCTGCTCGCACTCAAACAAGCTCTGGTTAAGTGAATTACTTGTTTATGGCAAAAACTCATCTTTCCACTATGAAATTTATAGGACTACATTAAACATACAGACCCACATCTCGCTTGTCACGAACCCGCTGTAATCACCTCCTGATGCTGAGCACCTGGCCTTGATCTGCCCCTGGGGCTGAATGCTGCCTTCCCTTTATATTGGAAGCTCTGGCAATCAGTCTCCACCGGATTATTGTACTACCAAGTGCGTTCCAGTCTGGTGCATTTTACTATTATAGCCAGTCTGAGCACCGTGCTGTTATTTGTTTTTTAGTAGCTATTATTGTCAGTCGGAGTACTGTGCCCTTATTATTCAGATTTGCCATTATCTCACCCTGGTTCATCGTGCCTCCATTTTCAGAAACCATATGTGCTGTTGATCTGGTCATCACTCACCTTGTTCCTACCCAGCCATCCGGACCTCACGTCCCCTGTGTCCTTGATCATCACGTACCTCTCCTCTGCACTGCTCAACCACTAATAATTACCCACCTGGTCTCCACTCACCTGGTTTCCACTCACCTGGTCTCCACTCCCCTGGTTCGGCTACGACATCCGGTCATCCAAAACTGCTTACCATTAGTCTGACCTATTATCCTCAATAAATATTATTGTTATCACTCACCTCGTGTTCATCTACATTTGGATTCACCCTCAGTTCCTAGCCTGGGTCCTGACATCACTAACCTCACCTCTCGCTAATCCACCACATATGGCTAACCTTAATTCTTTCATTTAATGATCTCCGGAAATAGTTCTCTCTCCAAAAACTACTAATGTGAAAGTACAAGACAAAATGTAGCTACTGCAAAAAAAGCTACTTAGTAAACTGCACCTTGAAAAAAACCTTAAAAACCAGACAACTATTAAATAAAATGATTTATTACCAGTGACATCTGCTTTGTTTTTACATACTTTAATTGATAATATTGTTAAAATACAGTTCAAATCCAAACAAAGTAAATGGCAATGACGAAACGGACGTTTGAGGGTTAGCCATAGGTTGGCGACAGGTGAGGTTAGCCACAGGTGTGGTCTACGGGGCTGCAGCTGGATGCCAGTCGAGGTAGCAGCAAAACCGATTTTAGTCACTTAAACATTACTTTCACCGCTTTGCCTTGCCGTCAAACAGCCGTTTCCAACGAGGAACTGAAGCCATTATATGCTGTCTTTAAAGCCAACAAACTCCATTGACAAAAACATTACTTACATCGCAGAACACGAGAGTAAGATCAATAAAGGCTGGCTTGGTTCACAGTCACGAAGGACCAAAACATTTTTCTCCCTCCCACTGCTGGGCTGCTCAGACAGACACATGACAGCCTGACTTGACTGACAGCCTAAAATCCAATCAGATGTTAGAAACGATACTGGTATTTCTTTTCTGTGCTACTTTTTCCTAACTTTTCTTAACTTTTGATTGGGTGGGCAAGATGCACGTTTGGGTGGGCTAAGCGCACCCCTGCCCATTGCTACCGCCGGCCTCAATTAGAAAAAACATCTACCAAATTTAAAACAGGAATTAAATTCAATTTATTTAAGTTAATCTAAGTCTTAAGGAACATTGTTGAGCCAATACTTTCTGTTCCACTAGGGTATAAAACATCTTGCATTGAATTTCCCTTCGTCAAAGTCAAAGTTGTTTATTTATCATATGCATCGAATAACATACATCATCCTATGCAGAGAAATTTCTTTTGACATGGCACGGCGATTCTATGCAGTGGGCTTATAAGTGGGCTTGTCATCCAACACTATGAAGAAAACAAAAGAACTGGCAGTTCAAAAGTGACAGATGGTTGTAGACATTTATAAATCTACTGTTCCACCTCAATACCATCTTAGTGGTCACTGCCTCTCTTCAACCTTTGATTATATGATGGCACAATTAGAGTTGCATCGTGCTCTGAACTCCCAAATGGTGGCCGTTGCATCGCAGTATGTGTTTTTCAAAAAGGCAGTAGTGAACTAATATATTTTTGCAGCGGGTGGGGCAATCAACATGATGGAAGTAAATGGGCAGAACCCCTTTTAGGTTACATTGGTTAAAATCTCCCACCACGACAATCGCTGCTCCAGGTAGATTCTGCAAAAGATTTTATTGATTGAGTAATAGAATTCCTTAACAGCTGAAATGCTGTTGGCATCAGGGTGTGTGTGTGTGTGTGTGTGTGTGTGTGTGTGTGTGTGTGTCTGTGTCTGTGTGTGTGTGTCTGTATGTGTGTGTCTGTGTCTGTATGTGTGTGTCTGTGTGTAAAGGAATCACCCCAGTACATTCTCTCAGGAGATAGCAGTAGAGCAAGCAATAGAGCCTAATACTCTACATTTGGTGAGCAGTGATTATCACAGTTACGTTGTTAGCATTACACCACTAGTTAGTAATAATCAACATATACCCCACCTCTGCACATACCGGAGAGAGACTTGATTCTATCACAATGGAATGTTGTGAATCCTGTCAGTTGTATGTATTCCATTTTGATTGTGGGGGCAAGCCATGAATGTGTGTGTGTGTGTCTGTGTGTGTCTGTGTGTGTGTCTCTGTGTGTGTTTGTGTTTGTACTGTATGTATGTGTGTATGTGGTGCTGGGGTCAACAGTATTTAGCTGAAGTGTACAGTAGGTCTGCCTCTCAGCTAAAGAGCTCTCTACTGTATATGGATTTGGCCCGTTCACTCACTTGTTAACTTTCAGCCACCCACCCACACACTCATACATACACACACACACACACGCACACACGCACACACACACACACACACACACACACACACACACACACACACACACACACACACACACACACACACACACACGGTGGTGTATTAAGAGGAGGTGGACAAAATAACAGAACCAAATGTAAAAGGACTGTTTCTTTGAATTACAAATAATGATAGCTCGAGCCAGAACTGATCAGTAAAAAAGATATTAATTATTATTGCAAGTATGGCAAACAGTCTCAATATTATGACAGCATACTTCAAACACTGTCAAATTGCATCAGCAAAAATAACAGTCATTCAAGACAAAGCGGACAGACAGGGATTTACTATATTATAATATATGTGCATTTAATAAGTAGTTAAACGACCCAAATCTTCACCCACAAACTTTACCACAGATTTGATTCCAGACCTCTTTGACCATTTTCAACGGCCAACACACAAAGTCAAATAACTTGATGTAAGAAGGACAAAATGGACACCTGAGCGATGGAAAAAAGTAATGCGGTATTGATGGGGAACTTTGACCTGCTCTTATAACTGATGGAGGCTCTGATGGAACTGTCTATAAGGGCTTTGATTCTATAGATAGAACATAAAAACAAATGACATGAAGACATTACAAATTCAATTCAGGTGGCAGAATCAGTGTCTAATTTCATCATGATTTTTAAAATAACTTCAAATTGAATTATTTTCTCTATCTCATTGACACCATGCTTTGGTACCAGGATGGCAGTTTTTTCTCAGTACACAAATTTGCCCCATACTATAACTTAATCAGTAACAACAAAGATGGATGGGGCAAGCCTCAACGTTATGAGTGCATCTCTAAACCTGGTGGCATAGAGCACTGGGTAGAATTTGGTTGAATTTATGATGTGGACCTGATGGAAAAGTACACTGCCATTATACTAATCGGCCTGAAATATTCATTTTGTTTTAAGTTTTGACCTGATCTGATACATCTCTTAAAGTCATTGTGTTTACTTTCAAATCGCATGGTCCAAGTGTATATGAGTGGACCAAACTCTAGAGTCAAGTCAGCGTAATGAAGCAGGGAGTGGTGCTTTGGTGTGGGAAAATCTTTTGCTTCACATATTGTTCTTCAGTTCCTCCATGAAACAAGCTGAGATTCAGACAGGCGACCAGCTGCCTCAGCTGAAGTATCAGTTACCATAGAGCATCTTGGGCATCTTTGATTCTCTCATGCATCAAGACAGACAAGAATCTCAACAGCCACCAGCTTTGGCCTGCATGACCACCAAGCAACTAGGAACCATAGCTGCCGTATTACTGCTCTCTCCAGAAAAGGACTTCAGCCTGACATTAGACTCTCATAACTGAACCAGACACAGTCTACAACACCCTCAAACAAGTCATGTGGCAGAAAGGGAGGCAGTCCAGCTTGACTCACATGAAAATATCTGATGTGGTTGAAAACAGTGTTGTGTTTAATGCCTATTTGCATGCACACGTCGAGGGGATTCTCCAAAAACTGATACATGGAAATAATAGGGATCTCTCTGGACAGCAGTGATTAAAGGATTTTTTGCGGTTACAGCTTTGGTGATAAGACAATACCTACAGAGATATTCAGAAAGTAGGCCTGTACGTTTCAGGGGAAAAATATGAAAAAATATTAATCACGTTTCTTTAGCTTAGAAACTCACAAAGAGTAATGTAATGTATGTGGTAAAGCAGTAACCAGCAGACCTAGATCAAGTTTATCATCCTCTGTTGCTTTGTTAGTATTCATAGCTAACAAAGCATGAGTGACGTCATTTACTGTAAAAGGAGTCAGAGAAATCCTTGGATATTAACATTTGAGCAGCCCTGCTCAAATGCTGCAGTGGAAGTTCTCTGAAATACAAAGCCAGCTGCAATAAAGTTAAGTGCATCAACCATTGCATAATTACCACTAAAAGGACTGGCAGTTCCAGATATGTCCTGAGGGGGGCACCACAGCAGTGAGAAAAGCTTTGGTTCAAAAATAAATAATAAATACAAGAACAACCATCATTAGTCAACAGCAGAACACACACACACAATGACAGATAAATACACAGAAACAGACAAACACAGGCACACAAACATACAAAGAGACACAGACATATTGATAAACAGAGTAACACACACATAGACAAGACACAGAGACTGACAGACACACACCGACACACACACACACAGACACAAACACACAGACACAAACACACAGACACAAACAGGGTTGAAGAGAACACAGTAGATCTCCATGAACAGGGTTGGGCAGCCCTGCCCTACCTTATGCATTTCTTTGTTCCACACAAAGGCACACCCTAAAATGCATAATTTAAATCAAAAGACAGACCCAGAAATGCACATTGACAAAAACTGTAGAAGCACAACTTGCAATTTCATTATTGCAATTCCAAATGACAAAATAAGCACTGCATAGTGTAGAGCAGCCCTATTCAAATCTGAGACTTATTTACACCTGGTACACCAGGTGGATGAAATTAATTATAAGGTAGAACAGAAAACCAGGAGTGTCTGGCCCTCGTAGGGTAAGAGTTGAATACGGTCTAGGAATATTTATCCCATCTAAATTGCTTCTCAAGTGTTTTAATATCAAGAAATGTAGTTTGTATATCTTTTGTAAGCTCATCACCAATAACAAGTGTCCTTTTCACAGTGCAACATTCTACAGGGAGAATATTTAAGCTACATAAGAGGTTATTGTTATTAGCTCATAAAAAATATAAACTTCGGTTGCCATCAATGCATACTGTACAGTACAGCAGCATCTTTCTCACCTAATTTACCGTACTGTCAGTAGTCTTGCAATATACAGCTCTGGACAAAATGCCTCATTCAAGGTCTGCATCTTTTTTGTTATTTTGACTAGATGTAATTTTCTGCAATTAAATACTCAATGAAAATATGTTGTATTTAGAATTTGGGAGAAGTGTTATCATTACTTTTAAAAAATATTGAAAACAGTTATTCTTAATATAACTTAAATGCTTAGGATATCAAAATACCAAATGCTAGTTAAAGTTGTAATGCATTGTATATGACTAATAAAGTTATTTATGTTATAAATGTTATAAAAAAAACATATTCTTTACTTTCTTTCTTACTGATGGAAGTCTCATCTGGTTGGACCCAGAAGGTGATACTTTGCAGGGGGCTGTGTGACATCAGCATCACCTGCATGATGGAGGAGGAGCTGTACTGTACCTGTGAAAACATAAAAACAATGTTGCATTTCCACTTAATGTAATGTGATTTTGAAGCCTGGCAACCTCACAGGTTCTGTGAACATGTAACAGAAGTTACCGTCTAGATGTCCTCTCCAGAGGTCATTTGAGTAGTCATTATATAAGCAATAAGGCACGGTGGGGTGTGTTATTTGTTCAATACACCACAGCTAAGAGCTGTTTATATGTACAACGCTTTGCAGAGTGCCTGGAGATAGCACTTAGCCGTGGTATATTGGGAATATATCACAAACCCCTAAGATGCCTCATTGCTTTTATGAACCGGTTTCTGGTGCTTGGACATAATGATTGGATACAGTGCTTAGCCATGGTATACTGGCAATATATCATAAACTCCTGAGATGTTTACTAACAGTTGGCACTTACCTTCACGAGAAGCAGTGCTCTTGCATTGGCAAATCATTATGACATTTGAGATTTCTACAGAGAAAAACAAAACTTGGAGATATTGCTGGTACAACAACAATCTATTGTTATTTAAAACAACATAAATGTATTAATTTAAACAAGTCATGTGTGTTCCTTGACCAACAGTTAGGCCATGCATGTGTTTTGTTACTCACGTTATTGTTGACTTCGCTGTCATTGACCAAGATAACATTAAGGTTGGTAGCTGCAGAGTCCTAGCAGTTATCAACCTTCAAGGTCTAAGGGGTTTTAGGTCCGCATGGCACAAAGTTGACCTTTTGGCCTCTGGAAAGGTCAAACTTTGACCTACAGTGAAGTGCCTTATGGTTTTGGACTCAAGAGACCCATGGCTACATTATGAGTGAATGAAATCCAACATCATGGGTCATTGAATTTTATGTTTTATTAAATATGTATCCCAACACAACTAAATAACATATGTACTGTATATTTTGTTGTTTTTTATGTATAAACGCTTGTAAACCATGATCAATAAGGCTTTTTAATGCATTGTGTCAAGCCCACCGGACCAGTGTGCAAAGTTTGGAGACCATACAAACAGGTCAACATCAAAATGCTGCACCCATTTTATGCTATATTTCTATACATTTTTTAAATCACAGCAATTTTTTACTTCCTGTCTGTAATGTGTTTAGTTAAAAAGACGACCGTTTTGCCACAGTTACTTTGAAAAAGTAATCTGATTACTGATTACTTATTACTCCTTTATAAGGTAACTTAGTTACTTTACAGATTACTTGATTTTAAAAGTAACTAAGTTAGATTACAAGTTACTTTATTAGTTACATTCAGCAGCTGCCGACAACACCCCCACCGCCTCAACATATAAATGGCGACCGGTTTTGCCAACACTCACTTTATTGGAAGTGCATTTTTAACAATAACATCAACAATGTATCTCCTGACATTTTAAGTTGAATACATGTTTTTTATTTAAAAAAAAATAAAGACAGGCTTTCTTAACTTCACTTAACATAAATACTTGGTTTTATAAAATTAAAATAATGAAAGTCTTTCGTGACTTGACATGTTTAACTGTTAACACTGTAATGGAAACTTTCTATTTATAATCTACATTGTGTTTAAATGTAACCAATATATTATTTTTTACGTTTTTTGTTCAGAATAATAGCGCTAGTTTTAATTCA
This sequence comes from Umbra pygmaea, assembly GCA_016801145.1. Lineage (NCBI taxonomy): Eukaryota > Metazoa > Chordata > Actinopteri > Esociformes > Umbridae > Umbra > Umbra pygmaea. The sequence goes on along the minus strand of JACXGM010027593.1, from coordinate 3,624 downwards.
CTGCAATAATCAATGTTAATTCATTATAAAGCTAGTGAATTGTAACCAAATGCAATTGTACCATGTGTAAAGAAACATTAAGAGTATATGATAGGAAAAAAATACTTTAACATGTTAACTTTTTATTAATAAGAGTAACAAATACTTTGTACACAAAATTTGATTGAACATATTGTCAGTGTCTCATGTGAAAACACGAGTACATTTTAAAAACATTCACTAGAGTCTGTTTCATCTGACAGACTCTAACTTTAGCAACACATGAACATGGACACACTACCTATCTTTGGAATGAATTAACAATGATTATTATATTGAATTATTAGTGCTATTATTTTGAAAAGGAAAATCTGAGTTCCTGTTGCTGGCATAAGTGTTGCTAGGCAAACTGTTCTTGCCTAGCTAGCACCGGCTCGGAACGTCTTCATGCTGAAAACGTGACTTGTCGCATACGTGACTTCACTCCCGGAGACCCAAGAAGAAAGCAAAATATATATTTTTTACTAATAAAAATGACACTAATGCGCAGTGACTTGGAAAAGTAACTTTAATCTGATTACTGGTTGCGAAACAGTAACGCATTAGATTACTCGTTACTGAAAAAAGTGGTCTGATTAGAGTAGCGCGTTACTAAGTAACGCGTTACCGGCATCACTGGTCATAGCTCCGGCTGTCTTTAACCCACAGGGATGAGCCACCACTCATTCTTTTTGTCTAATCTTCCTCATATACGGTTCGCTTGACACTCTAGAACGTCAGGGGACTGTGAAGCGTTTTAATTAACGTTAGTTTGAAGCTCATGAAACGTACCTAATGTGTCTGGTTGGACTTGGACCTTTGTTGACGTGTCTGGCTCTGGCACACATGTTCTTTTACTAAAAGTTTTAGTACCTTTCTGAAGCCAGGCTAACATAACAACTTAAAAAAATCTAGCCCAACGACTGCTCAAAAACAGCCCAAAATTCCTTAAAACTAGCCCAATTTGTTTACGTCACCACTGAGTAAAAAATTCCAATACTTTTTTCCACAATGTATATTTACATATGTTTTTTTACACTATTCTCTTAATTTCATATACATTTTGCACATAATTTACTTAATTTCTTGAGTAGTTGTTAATGTTGACAGATTATTAATTTGGAATGAGTGATAATTGTGGTTCTTGAAACTGATCAGTAGAAGTAATTCATTCTCAAATATTTTGCTTGCAATTAACCAAACAGATCAAGGATATCTAAAAATTGTAGTTTATTGGGCAAATACTAAAAGAAATTGTGAAATAAACCTAAACAATTATTGCAAATTCAACACAAAATTAACTGTTGAATTTTTATGCCTTTATTTTGGTTTGTACGACTCAAACAATCACTTAACTGATATTCAGAGATTTTATTGAGATAGTATAGTTGTTTTTTACTTTGATATTTACTAAGCCACTGAATCATTTTTTAGAGTGTACAGTTTCTATATTTTCTCTTAAGAGAATGTACATTTTCTCTTCATCAGGTATTCAAAAAAACTTGGGAATTCTTTCGTTAAATTGCCAGACATATATAGCTTTTATTGAATTAAATTTAGTGCAATCTCTCTCTATACACCTGTCTCTCTTTACATACCTCTCTCTCTCTACATACCTGTCTCTCTCTACATACCTGTCTCTCTACACACTTGTCTCTTGCTACACACTTGTCTCTCTACACACCTGTCTCTTGCTACACAGCCGTCTCTCCACACACCTGTCTCTTGCTACACACCTGTCTCTCTACATACACACATGTCCCTCTCTACACAACTGTCTTTACATACCTGTCTCTGTCTACACACCTGTCTCTCTACACACCTGTCTCTCTACATACACACCTGTCTTTCTACTCTCTGTTTTAAGTTCTGTCAATAAGATCTTACAAACACCCAGCAGGAGAAACAGCCAGACATATAAACAGGTTTCCTATGATATAAAGGTGAACTTGGTTCTGGTGAGGTGGCACCACATGTCCCAATTTAGTTTAGAAAAACAATATAAGGTCTCATCTGTTATAAAATGTAATCAGGTCAAATGATCAATAGATCAAAATTCTAAACAGGGCCTTGAGGAAAAATCCTGTCAAATTGCAGCAACCATGTTCTTGTTAATGTTATTCAGGGATATATTCCCAGCATATCAGCTATTGTATTGACGATTGAGTCAGTTTCAATTAAAACCAAATATGTCCGGGCTGAGCCAGGAGTGTTCTGAATTTGTGGTGAAGTCCCTGCTATAAATACAACAATGTTGTTGCCCCCACCTGAGGGTCAGGATGTGACGATAATCTTCCATGAAGCGTGAAGCGTGAAGGATCGCCAATACTGTTTAGGTGTAGTCTGAAACATTTTTAAAGAGCTTGGATGTGACTGGGGTGATGTGATCTCGTTCTGCCCACGAGCAAGGCACTTACGTTAATTGCTTCTGCTACCTCTCCCATTAGGAGTGAAGGGATTATATACTGAAACCAAACCTCTGTGTCACTTAGTGTACTATTGTGTACCATCCAAGTTCCCTTTCCCTGAAAAGTAAAAGTAGAATGCGGGCATGAGCTTTGATTGGTGTGGCTTTTCCTCTCACTTTACTGTAGGCTGTATGTTGACAGCTTAAAACATGTTGGTGATGTTTACATACAAGTGAGAGTGGAGGGGTTGGGGGGGAGATGGCATCTCTCTCATTGTCTCCCCCGTCTCCCCTGTCTCTCTTCAGAGGGAGGAAGGACGGATGGTTACAGGATTTGTTTCTTCCTCAAACTGGGGAATTGGCCAAATTAAACGTAATCATGATGTTGTCATTATGTCACCCTGACATCTGTCTCGTGGGTGATTGCCCAGGACACCTCTGCGAGCCTTCTGTCCGCACGCAAGCCAGGCACCTCGTCACACCAACTGGACATACCACAGCCAGCAAGCTTCACCATGCCTCCAGTGGTGCCGCTGAAAACGGGGCTGGGAAAGTTTCAGTGTCCCGGAGAAGACATTTTGGGAGACGCACCTTACTCAGTTAATAAATGGTATGTTCACTCTAAAATAGTGTTTGGTGTTTTAAGATCAAAAGTCAAACTGGCTGTAAGTGACCATCCTTCATCCTGGGCTTGTATGACTCATACCATCTCTTCTCTCCACCATCCATGCCTTTTCCTGACCAGCTGGTACATAGTGGCTAGGCGCCGGGGGATAAATCAGGCACGCACCGCTGCGATTATGAGGTTTAACAATTTTGCTGTATGTATTTCGATTTGTTAAAATGAGGAAACGTTTCATTTAAAAACTAAGGCAATGGACATCGTTTTCTTTTAATCCAGGTGCCATTTAAAAAGTTAGATGAAACTACAGTTTTTTGGTCAAAACATGTCTGTTGATGGTCTTTTGTCTAGACAATAGACTCTGTTAGTCACCATTAAGCTACTGTATTTATATATATATAACTGTGTTCTCTGTCACTCTAAAGATGCTCTATGTGTTAATTTTGAGCAGGGGTGTGTTTTTTTAAATGTGGTTAATAATACAATCTCTGGATGGGTGTTTCTGTCTGTTTATCTGTGTGTGTGTGTGTGTGTGTGTGTGTGTGTGTGTGTGTGTGTGTGTGTGTGTGTGTGTGTG
>JACXGM010027592.1:0-14418 GCA_016801145.1 Umbra pygmaea | reverse complement strand
ATGAGTTGTGCTGCCCTTTTTATTGACATGTTTAAGGCCTTTGATAATGATGAGTTGTGCTGCCCTTTTTATTGACATGTCTAAGGCCTTTGATAATGATTTGTTGCGCTGCCATTTTTGTTGACATGTCTCAGTCTTTGACAATGATTCGTTGTGCTGCCCTCTTTACTGAGGCCTTTGATACCATTGAGCACGTTATATTATTAAGGAAGTTGTCCTCAATAGGCCTTAGCTCTGATCAGGGCCCTAAACTACGACCAAAATGGCATTGCGACCCCATATTTTCATAGTTCGTAGATGTATCAGTAATTTTTATTTGTGGTCACGTGAATTTTTGTGAAATTGCGTTTAATCACCTTTTCATTTATATAATTATCGTTTATCCACTTATTATTCTCCCAGCATTTTTCATTACTGAAAACATAATATTCTTAATCTAAATTCTAATCGCATTACCCTCTTTCCAAACTTGTGGAATCATTATACACTGATAATAATTATATCTAATGTTAGGGGTACTTAGTCTCCAGCTGGATTTGAAATTGATAGCATTGGACTAAGATTCAGCTATATAACCGTCGTCCATCATCCCCGACCATGACACTACATCCAGACGTTTTAATGTTGATTAGACTCACATCTACTACTGCCCGGTTTCCACAGTGACAGCCATGTCATATGTTCATATTTAACGTATTTGCGGATAGTTCCCCTGGAAACATATTTCCTGAGATTTAGAGCTGGTCTGAGGTAGTTCTCTCTTTCTGTAACACCTCGAAGTGCTGGCATTTGTTTCATCCTTTTATTGTGACTCTTGAGTGTGTGTGTGTGTGTGTGTGTGTGTATCTGTGTGTGTGCGTGTGTTTGAGTGTGTGTGGGTGTGTAAACATGAGAGTGTGTAGGTGGAGAAGAAGGTAATCTCATTACATTTTGCAATCTGGTAATTAACTTGACAGCATGAGAAATGGGCATGATAAACTGTCTCTTTCCATCAAATACAAATATCCTATATTCTATGTTTATACTGTATGTGGGGTTCCTGTCTGCAGAACACATTAGAGAATATCCCCTCAAACAAGATACTAAGAGGATGTGTTTTTGTGTTTGTGAGTAAATGTAGGTATGTGTGCTTGTGTATTTAGTACTGGTAAATGTTCCAGTTTTATAATTAGTTTACCTATAGAGACCATGTTCCTTCCCACTGTCTGCTTTGCTAATGATGCACAATGTTAATAATTTGATCATCCTGTAGTTGCAGGAAATACACATTTTCAAGGTTCAAGAAATGATCTAAAGGTTTTGATTTTTCACTTAAAATAATTGATTTTCAACATTGAAAAATGTATCCATTAATTATTATCAACAAAAGTTACAATTTCAGTTGCTCCAGGTTAGTTGTTTTGTTATAAAGCTTAAATTCAGACACGCCAACCACACGGCAAAATCACCAGTGTGAAATCAACTGAGAGTTGTTAAATTATTAGTAAATGATTATATCTAATTGTTTTTATAGCGCCAATGGGAAGTATATAAACACTGAGAGTGTTAATTTAACACTCTCAGAGTTGATTTAACACAGTTGATTTTGCTGTGCACCATCCTGCCCTCCAAACAACTAACCGATCTACCGTTCCACCCAACCATCAGCCTTGCTCTCGCTTCACCCAACCATCAGCCTTGCTCTCTCTTCACCCAACCATCAGCCTTGCTCTCGCTTCACCCAACCATCAGCCTTGCTCTCTCTTCACCCAACCCCGTCCACCCACTCAGGTGAACACTCCGAACCACGCGCCAGCATCCACCCTAATCAATTTCCCTCTATCCTCTTACCCTTATACCCATCATGCACCCAGCCACCTGTCCACTCCCAACCAACATTGATACTTGGAAGAACCTTAAGGTCACGTGGGTAGACAACTTGAATGGTTTAAACTTGATTTATTTTCAGACATGTCGACCTGGATCCTTGTCTTTGTCTTGTCAGGGAAAAGCTTGTGTGCAATACTTGTGTAATAACTTTATATCTTGGGAAAAAATAGATAATCTAGTTGCTAAAGCATATTTTACACTGTGTTTGCTTTCTATGTAATGCTATCCATTAAAAGATTAAAATTGATATCATGATGTTATTGGAGTGTCATATTTGTTTACAGTAGATGGGGGGCTTTGAACTGAAATGCCGTTGTGCACTATGTCATTATATAGAGCAGAACAGACAAGACAGAAGCAGATAGCCAATTCGATTTGGACATGTTCTTGCATTTGACTCTACAATAAATTAATCATAGGCTATATTTGCACAGACTGCATCTCTTTCTAATGAAATTTGTTATATTTGTAATATCTAAAATAGATCTTCAAGGACATAAATAAACAATAAATTAATAAATATAAAAAATCCACTTCCTGTAAGAAACCATTGTTGAGCTCCAATTACTAACATTTACAAAATACAAATAAAAAGAATGTTAATGTCAATAGTAATACAATAATATTCAAATTTGATTATGTGATTTGAAAATGTAATTTGAAATTTGAGAACTTGCTCTGACTATAATGTATCATAAGCTGTAAGGCTGAATTTAATAAACCAGCAGAAAACTTTTAAACTGCATATTGCCAGAGATAAGGATGTGACTGTATATTTTCCTAAAGTAATTATGAGATTTTATACATTTCCATCATTAGTCAAACTGAAAGGTGGTCCCTCTGGGTTTGGTTCTCTCCCGACTTACCTCCTGTTCGCTTTTCAGGGAATAATACACATAATGAATGTTTACAACAGCCAGGTAATAAAGTAAATATTGGACTCATCCATTATGGAAGCTGGGGGATCTGGCAATCAAATCCAACATTTATTGTTAGGGTCGGAATTGTCAAGGCTTTGACAGTGTCTGGTGGAAACAGCTACGCTTGCCTCTTAGTCACCCAGCTTCAGTTAGAACAGCTACTGTAGGGAGGAAACTGTGCATAGTACAAGACAAAACGGGAGAGAAAGCGACTGAGAGACAATGAGGTAATAAAACACAATTTAAAGTCTGTATGCAGTCTTTATTATTTAAAAATTTAAATATGAAATGTATTTATGATGTGTATATGTAGTATGTGAGCTTATAAGAAAATTTTATATATGTTTTACCCAATTCTCCTTTTACATTTTAATTTAACCTTGCAGCAACAGCCTGGGGAGAAGAGGCAATGAATCAATTGAAAGCTGGAGATGACAAGATTGCCATAATGTTATGAGGGCCAGATTGGACATTTTCTCCAGGACAACAGGGTTAACACCCCTACTCTTACTAATACTGTCATGATTGTTTCCTGATGGCACCGCAGATGGTCGCCTCAGTGTGTTGGTGTGCGTGTGCAACTTTTTGTAGCTTACGTGATTATGAAGCATGTACCAGTTTTCTTTACTCAATCGTTGTGAGGGCAGTAACATTATGATTGGTTCATTCGAATACCCAATCAAAATGGAGATGAGGCATAGAGGAGGCGGGAGTTTAAGAACATTTTTAACTGGAGTGGACAACAATTCAAAATGCTATCAGAGGACTACAGCAAGCCAGCAGTTAGCCTTATGGTTATAGCATTTGACTAGTAACCATAAGCATTAGGTTGCCAGATGGAATTTCAAGCTGGCCTTGGAAACATTTCATATTTTCTAAAGTAAAAAATAAATAGCTCACCAGATATAACTAGCTGCTAGTGTTAGGTTTAGGTAAGGATTAAGTTTAGTGGGATCTGAATTTAAGAGAACATTCCACAAGCACAAACATAAGACTGAAATGTTCCTGAACTCCGCCTCCTCTCCGTTTTGATTGGGTATTTGCCTGAAACAATCATAATCTTTCTACCCTCAGAACGTGTGAGTAAGGAAAAGTTTCTGATTCTGATGTGTCTGTTCCTTGTACTATATGACCTAGAGACTTCAACACTGCTAAGCTAAGGGAGCTGAATTGCTGGGAGCTCATTATCTGAGAACTTCAAGTTTGTTGATGCTTGTCAGTAACTTTTTTTGACAGAACTCTCTTATGCTATTCTATATCATCTCTGAAATGGATTGAGAGACTTAGCAGTGTAGAAATAAACTGATAGCTTTTCAAGAGTTCTAATTTATTCATTATAGATGGGACTACAGCAACTAACTATGCATTGAATTATTGTTTTTATACTGTATGATGGGTTATTTAGACATGCTCTTTTTTACTCATTAATACTTATAGAATAATTCAAAAAGCCTGATCTGCAGGTGCTTAGGGCCTCACCAGTGCAATTTTAAACAAGATTAATGTGTGCTACAGATTGTGTTTCATAGATTGTCTCGAAGAGTCTGTTCTCCTTTCACCCTAACACTGAGGAGAGTTTAGAGCATTCACAAGAGGTGGCAAATAGTGGATATAGAAAAACTTTGTTACTTGTTTTACCTCCTGACTGGTCACTCTCAGGTAGTGAAGGTTGGCAACAACACCACAACCATAATAGAGCCTTTGTACAGTACTCAACCCCTACTGTACCCCCTGTACACCCACGAACATGGAGCCAATCAAAGCTCTAACTCCATCCTGAAGTTCGCAGATTTCACAATGGTCATTTACCAACAAAGCTGACTTGTTGGTCTGCAACGATGAGGTTAGTATGCTGACTGTGTGGTGGCAGTTAAATAACCTCTCCCTTAACATAAAATATATAAAATGATTGTGAACTACAGGATGAACAAGGCTGAAAACACCCAGTACTTATCAATGGAGATGCTGCAAAGCCCGGACTGCTCAATACACATGTCCACAGTAGTGAAAGAAGCACGGCATCATCTGTACAGTCTGAAGGGGCTGAAGAAATTCATTGCAGAGTGCTCTCACATTGTTCTACAGAGGCACCAGTGACTGTATCCTGACAGGATGCATCCCTGCCTTGTTAAGGCTACTCAAAGGTGTCTGATCGGATGGCTCTACAGAGGGTGTATACACAGCAGAATCGGGTCCTCACTGCCTCCTCTGGATGGCACCTACAAAACCAGCTGTTTGCAGGAAGGCAAAAAGATCATCCTTGATGCTAGGATTCTGAGCCATTTACTCTTTCAGACTTTCACGTCCAATAGACATTGCCAGAACAGGAGCATCCTGTATAAAATAGCCAGAGTTTGTGACAGCTTCTATTCACAGACCTTCAGGCTTTTTTAATGGACTTCACTAACTGTCATGGTTGTACCAGTGCTTAATTTGAAGGGGATCCTGCCGGAACAGGATCCGGGACCTCTCAGAAATCGTGAGATTTGTTCCGGGACCTATTTTAGCATGATCCGCTGGCTCTCAGGCCTGATGTCTACTTCCATCACTGTTTGCCGTCGATACCATAAACATTCTAATAAAATTGATACAATTTCAATCAAGTCACCTATTCTTCCTCAGTAATATGTTGCATATGTATATGTCATGTATGGTAAAAGTGCAGAATCTTCCTACTAGCTGAAACCAATGTTGCCAGCGACGGTCTATGGATCTTAATTGAGGAACCCAGGCACCCATTACATTCAAGACCGGAGTGACTGGATCTTAATTGGGAATGTCGGGGTCACATTACCACCCGGACTGGGGGAAAACGAAACGCTATTTGATGCATTACACACCGTTCCACTCACTCCGTCCTGAACGCAATGCGAGCCCGGCTTCCCCAATAAAGATCCACTGACCGCCGCTGAATGTTGCCATGTCAGCAAACTCTGTTGTTCATAATGAAATTGAACTAGTTTATAGTCATTTTCTATGGTTTTCTGAAATTCCCCAGGACCTGGCAACCCTGGCTGCAACACTTTTCCAGATCTGTGTTGTCTTGGTGTCAGGGTAGTGACTAGGCTAATGAACTTGAAACAAACTGTGGTGATTAACTTATTCAAGTCAAACAAGGAAATATTTTTGGAAAAAGAAAGGGAAAACATTTTTTTTCTGTATTTTTTCTGTATTTCCGTAAATTTATTGAACAAAGCTTTCAGTTAAAAACAAGCTTTGGTTTCATTGACAACATGCTACAGTAGCTGTACCCTGGAAATCCAGAGTTCTCGCGAGAGCACAGTTTGAATTTGCTCAGCAAGTTACTCTGGCACCGAGTAATTCTGCTCATTAACTATGCCCTTGTATTCGAGCTGCACCAATCACATCGGTGTATCTGATGTAGGCGTGCCAGAAGCGTGTTAAACAGATGACGACAGCGCTGCGACCTCGAAGTCATTAGTAAACATTGTAAGATCGCAATAACACCAGTTGTTTAAAACGGCTTTGGCCACAACAATGAAAGAGTTAGACTTGGCTTTTTGTCTAAAAGAGGGACAGAAGACGGTGTTCGAATTGTTCCTTTTAAAGGAAGGACTTTTTTGCTGTTTTTGCAAGAGTTTAATCTACTAGTTAGCTCCGCCATAGGTGCTTAGCGACAAACCACTGGTGATAGGTCGTAGTTATATCCAATTGCGTACAGTGAGATTTTCAAATGCATACTTGGTGCCGCCCCTCGAGCTGGGTCATTTTCATTACTAGATCCCAGACCCATATCTCCTCCGGATTTGGGTCTGGATTTTTCCAGGCTACAGTAGCTGTGCAAGTCAGTCTGAAAATACTTAAGGCTAGACCAAAATTTTAAATTTTTCACTCTTTGTGTGTCACGATGGCCGGGACGGTCTGGGCTGTCGTGACCAGGACATAGAGGGTGATGGACTAAATGGTTTATGTATGTGTTTCTTTAGGTCTGTTGTATGTGTTATGTGTGCGCCGACCTCTGGGCACTGGGAGGCGGTAGGTGCTTGGATGCTCATCACGCATGAATGGGGCTCTCCCACACCTGCGCTTGATGAGTAATCAAGACGCCTATTTTGTCCCAGTGTTCTGGAGTGTTCGGCGCATGTTCTTGTGGATCAGGTCCCTGTCTGGAGAAACGTACGTGTGGTCGTGGTTCAGTCCGTTGATTATACAATATAAGTGCCGTTATTGATTGAGCCTTCACCTCGTTAATGTGTCATACATAGTGGTACGTGTATGGTCGAACCAGAGGTACGTTCTATATGTTATCTCGTGTCTGTGCCACAGTAAAGAGCACATGTATTAGCATATAGGCTTTGTGCAGTTCCTGTACACCTTTGTATCTTTCAGGATCTGCTGTATCACGTCTTCATGTATCGGTTCAGTAAACATCTTGAACACAACACTGATTGTGACATTGTGTCATTGCAGCCATTTCATAGAATCAAAAAAGTTTATTTTATTTCTCATTAATGTACACTCAGCACCCCATCTTGACAGGTAAAAACAGAAATGTAGAAATATTTGCATATTTATTAAAAAATAAAAACTGAAATGTCACATGGTCATAAGTATTCAGACCCTTTGCTCAGCATTCAGTAGAAGCACCCTTTTGAGCTAGTACAGCCATGAGTCTTCTTGGGAATGATGCAACAAGTCTTTCACACCTTGATTTGGGGATCCTCTGCCATTCTTCGTTGCAGATCCTCTCCAGTTCCATCAGGTTGGAGGGTGAACGATGGTGGACAGCCATTTTCAGGTCTCTCCAAAGATGTTCAATTGGGTTTAGGTCAGGGTTCTGGCTGGGCCAGTCAAGAATGGTCACAGAGTTGTTCCGAAGCCACTCCGTCATTTTAGCTGTATGCGTAGGGTCATTGTCTTGTTGGAAGGTGAACTTTCGTCCCAATCTTTGGTCCTGAGCACTCTGGATAAGGTTTTCTTCCAGGTTATCTCTGTACTTGGCCGCATTCATCTTTCCTTCAATTGCAACCAGTCGTCCTGTCCCTGCAGCTGAAAAACAGCCCCATAACATGATGCTGCCACCTCCATGTTTCACTGTTGGGATTTTCTTGGGCAGGTGATGAGCAGTGCCTGGTTTTCTCCACACATACCGCTTAGAATAAATGCCAAAAAGTTCAATATTGGTCTCATCAGACCAGAGAATCTTATTTTTCATATTCTGGGAGTACTTCATGTGTTTTTTGGCAAACTCTGTGCGGGCTTTCATATGACTTGCACTGAGGAGAGGCTTCCGTCGGGCCACTCTGCCATAAAGCACCGACTGGTGGAGGGCTGCAGTGATAGTTGACTAGTGGAACTTTCTCCCATCTCCCTACTGCATCTCTGGAGCTCAGCCACAGTGATCCTTGGGTTCTTCTTTACCTCTCTCACCAAGGCTCTTCTACCACGATTACTCAGTTTGGCTGGACGGCCAGGTCTAGGAAGAGTTCTGGTTGTCCCACACTTCTTCCATTTAAGGATTATGGAGGCCACTGTGCTCTTAGGAACCTTGAGTGTTGCAGAAATGATTTTGTAACCTTGGCCACATCTGTACAATTCTGTCTCTGAGCTCCTCGGGTAGTTCCTTCAACCTCATGATTCTCATTTGGTCTGACATGCACTGTGAGCTGTAAGGTCTTATATAGACAGGTGTGTGCCTTTCCTAATCAAGACCAATCAGTGTACTTAAACACAGCAGTACTCCAATGAAGGAGTAGAACCTTTCAAGAAGGATCAGAAGAAATGGACAGCATGTGAGTTAAATATGAGTGTCACAGCAAAGGGTCTGAATACTTATGACCATGTGATTTTCTCTCAGCCTTTATTCAGAAAGGCCAGATTTTCTTTTACAGGATTTCCAAGGCTGCTACATATCCAAGGCCATGAGAATCAGGAATTAAACATTCAGGAAGGCATAAAGGATTTATGTGATATGGAAATAAAACAAGGTAAGGAAACTACAGATTAGAGTTATGGAGCAACCACTGTAGGAGCCTCCGGTGGGCATACAATTTATCAAAAGCAGCCAAGGTGTTGTGTATGAGCAGCCTCCAACTAGGAGTGTTTGTTCAGCCAGTGGCTCTTGGCCAGCATAAACAGTATTAGTGGTATAGTAGTTGAGAGGGTTGGTTTTCACACATTTTACTCTTTCCTATATTTCTCTGCTTCTTTGCACCAGTAAGTCACAAAGATTTATTTCAGTATTAATTCAAAGCTTAAAGTCATCAGTATAAATGATTATCATTTTTAATATCATAACATGTTTTATAATAAAGTTACAAAACCTTCAATGCACTCTGTGGAATTGTGTCAACCAAACCTATTTTAGGATTACTTTTCACAGGGGGATGTTCAATTGAATTTGCAACAAGAATATATTTTTGTGTTTGATCCTAAAGACACCAAATGATTGCAACTGTTCTTTACATGCAATCTATACGGGCCCCATTGCACACGCCCCCACTATGGCGCTCAAAGTCGCCGGTCTACTAGGGAACCGGCCTGAATGCACCTCCCTGGCAACCCAGAGCTGCTCAATTCAATGCAACCCAGAACCTATACACACATGATCATCATCACTTCATCACTTCCCTACAAAGTCCTGGCATGCTCATGTGTTTGTTGTGTGGTATTTTCCTGTGTTACAGTATGTGTTTGTGTTTTTGTGGTTGATATTGATATTGCAGTTAAAGAACAATTATTTGCCTGCACTTATTTCCTGCATCAGCAAACCCATATCAGAATACAGCATCAATGTGGAAGCAGCGGGTGAAAACCCCAGGATTGCCCAGATGGTCGATAGTCACAGCCAGAGCCTGGAACAACACCAGCTGCAGCTGGTTCTAATTTGTAATTCAGCGATGCATCCAGGGCTTAATAACAACAACATTGACCAGGCTCACACACCTTCGATAGCTCCTTTTTCTCGCATGGCAATTCCTGAGCATTAGTATGGTAAACCTTCCACGTGTAGTGGTTTTCTAATACACGTTTCAATTAATCTTATCCTACAGATCAATCCAAGATTGCGCTAGTCATCTCTGGAGTTAACAGCAAGGTTTCTGAGTGGTTAAGGTTAGGGTAAGGGTAAGGCATAGATCGAGTTGACAGCAAGGATTCTGAGTGGTTAAGGTTAGGGTAAGGGTTTGGGTAAGGCTTAGATTGAGTTAACGGCAAGTTTTCACTATGGTTGAAATCAACACGCCATCACTTCTGTGTGCTAATCACAGACTTTACTGCGCTTCCGTGTAACTGCCACAGATTTTTGCCCGTGTTCATTTCACGGAATTCTGTAAGATCAGGCTGCTTTAAACAACACCATTTTGGCACAGTTCAGGTTGGTATTCGACCATCCCAGAGAGAACAAGATTGGAGGTGAGCGCCTCCATTCCAGATACTGTGCCAATGTAAGTTGGAGGGACCCCATATCCAGTAGCTAAGTGGAAAGTAACTAAGGGCACCCGATATCAGAAGACTGCTCAAAGCTCAAATACTGGCTATGCCTCATCTTTCATTTCCACTGCGTTAGATTCCAGAGCAGTGGGGAATTTGATAGATCAGGGGTTAGTCTCCGCAATGTGTCTCTCCACTATGCTGCTGTCCTCTCTTCTGGATATAAATGCAATTGACAATCGACTACTGAGCACTGGTACTATTACTCCCGTCAATGCCCCCATTACCATCCCCCATTCACCGGATCGTCCTTGGATTCCCCTGGTTATGTCTTCAAAACCCTGTCTCCTCAAACAATCTTTAAATCACAGCCTGGTCTGCCTGATGGCAGAAGACCTGTCTACCCTTGGTTTACAGTTCCATCGGTTGAGAGTCTGGTAGCTGCACTCCAGCCAAAGGTGTCCAGGGAGTATGCTGACCTCTAGGATGTCTGTTTTTCCACTCAAATGCTACCTGTCTCCATCCTCGCAGACCCTGGGAGTGTGCCAATGACCTGAGCCAAGTCTACAATGGTAGAATCAGAGGCTATCAAGACATAGGTGCAGGGAGCCCTGAGACAAAAGTTCATCTAATGCTCTTCAACCCCAGTGTTGACCAGCTTATTCATCTTGGATAAAAAGGACAGAAGACTGAGGCCTACAGTGCCTTGCGAAAGTATTTGGCCCCCTTGAACATTTCGAACTTTTGCCAAATTTCAGGCTTCAAACATAAAGATATAAAACTGTAATTTTTTGTGAAGAAGCAACAACAAGTGGGACACAATCATGAAGTGGAACGAAATTTATTGGATATTTCCAAAAAATTGAACAAATCAAAAACTGACAAATTGGGCGGGCAAAATTTTCAGCCCCTTTACTTTCAGTGAAGCAAACTCTCTCCAGAAGTTCAATGAGGGTCTCTGAATGATCCAATGTTGACCTAAATGACTAATGATGATAAATAGAATCCACCTGTGTGTAATCAAGTCTCTGTATAAATGCACCTTCTCTGTAATAGTCTCATATGTCCGTTGAAAGCACAGAGAGCATCATGAAGAACAAGGAACACACCAGGCAGGTCCGAGATACTGTTGTGGAGTAGTTTAAAGCCGGATTTGGATACAGAAAGATTTCCCAAGCTTTAAACATCCCAAGGAGCACTGTGCAAGCGATCAAATCTACCAAGACCCGGCCATCCCTCTAAACTTTCAGCTCATACAAGGAGAAGACTGATCAGAGATGTAGCCAAGAGGCCCATGATCACTCTGGATGAACTGCCGAGATCTCCAGCTGAGGTGGGCGAGTCTTCCCTTTATGGAAGAGTGGCAAGAAGAAAGCCATTTCTGAAAGATATCCATAAAAAGTGTTGTTTAAAGTTTGCCACAAGCCACCTGGGAGACACACCAAACATGTGGAAGAAGGAGCTCTGGTCAGATGAAACCAAAATCGAACTTTTTGGCAACAATGCAAAACGTTATGTTTGGCGTAAAAGCAACACAGCTCATCACCCTGAACACACCATCCCCACTGTCAAACATGGTGGTGGCAGCATCATGGTTTGGGCCTGCTTCTCTTCAGCAGGGACAGGGAAGATGGCTAAAATAGATGGGAAGATGGATGGAGCCAAATACAGGACCATTCTGGAAAAAAACCTGATGGAGTCTGGAAAAGACCTGAGACTGGGACAGAGATTTGTCTTCTAACAAGACAATGATCCAAAACATAAAGCAAAATCTACAATGGAATGGTTCACAAATAAACATATCCAGGTGTTAGAATGGCCAAGTCAAAGTCCAGACCTGAATAATTTTAGTAATAATTAGTTTTTATTTGTTAAAAAAGTTTGAGATATCCAATACATTTCGTTCCACTTTATGATTGTGTCCCACTTGTTGTTGATTCTTCACAAAAAAATAAAGTTTCATATCTTTATGTTTGAAGCCTGAAATGTGGCAAAAGGTCGAAAAGTTCAAGGGGGCCTAATACTTTCGCAAGGCACTGTATATTGACTACAGAGGACTCCATAAAGTGACCATCACAGGGAGAAAAGTTTGAATTCCATCAAACATCTTTTTCTTTTCCTGGATATCTTATTTGTCCCAGGAAGTCTAAATGGAAAAGACAACAATGGATGTAGTCAGGTCATGGCCAGTTCCCACAACCATCAATGGCATACAGAGCATTCTCGGATTTGCCAAATTCTTTGGAACTTCAGCCCCATAGCTGCCCTGTTCAACTATCTGCTTAAGACAGCAGAAGTTTTGTTGGAACCCAGACACTGAACACTTTGTTCACCACCAGATTGTATGTTGCGGATTGTTCTAGAAGTGGACACCTCTGAGGGGTGCAAGGGAGCGATCATCAATCAGCAACATTGTAAGTCAGAGAAATTGAATCCATGTGCTTATCTCTCTAAAAAGCTTTCCCCTACAGAGACTGGTTACTTGGGCACACACCTCCCTCTCCATTAGACAGCCAGGTATTACTCACACCATCCATTCCCTTTCACTAAAATACCAGTTGGCAACCATAGCAAAGGATGTCCCTCACTTCATCAATTCCTGCTTCATATGTGGGCAAAATCGTCCCCTTGGAAAGCCCAAGGAAGGCAAGCTGATGCCTCTGCCTCTGCCGGTCTCTCCATAGACTTTGTCAGTGACCTCCCCCTGATGGGTTCTTCACCAACACAGTAGTGTTGTATCGACTTTCCAAGTCTTGTTGCTTCATCGCACTAACCGATCTCCCTTCTTCCATCCAGGTCACTGAGGCACTGTTCCAACAGTTCTTGGCCCTTAATTCACCTCCTGTGTCAGAAGCCATGCCTCCAAGGGGGGGTACATTCACATATTTTCCTCCTCACTTACACGTTTCCTTCATCGTTCCTCTTCAGCAAACCATGACAATTGCAAAATTTTTTAAATATACAGTACAATAATTCTTCATAGACATTAATATATCTGGCTGAAGCAAGCACATTTGATTTAAGATTATTATTTTTACCTGAAAGGTTTATATTTCTTTTTGACTGGTTCTGGTGACTTGGAAGCATACCAAATTAAGCATACCAGAAATATTAACACACAAATAAAAGGGAAAACCATATTGTTTTTATTAAATACCTTTAGCCAGATGCTCATTGTTCGGATTTCACTGACCCATATGTCGAAGAATGTTTGTTACCTAATGAGAGCGGGACATTAATGACAGAGACCCTGCCTACAAAATCTCAGCGGGAGGAGCTGCCCTAAACACTGGTGGGTTCTTCTGCTCGGAGCCTCCCAACGGCAGTGCCAGAGGCTAACCTCCAATACCTGTGCCAGAGGCTACTCCTCCAAAACTGGTGCCAGAGTCCACAACTCTAACGCCAATGCCAGAGGCTATGCTCTCCTCGCCACCACCAGGGGAACAGGCCCCTGCTCCCAATATCAGGGCTCCACCCCACTTGTCCGTTACCCTCATTAATTACAGAATCTACCAAAACTACTCCTCACATCTGCTTCCTCATTCTTCCACCACAAGCCAGTCGTTACACCTTGTTTAATGACTAGAATGTACTCATTATTACTAAGAGCAGGCGCTAAGGGGGGCATGGGGGGTCAGCTGTCCCCACAGAAATCTGATTTGCCACCCTTGTTGCCCCCCTATTCTGATTAGGTCAGAATTCTGTCCCCTGTCTGAAGGCCAGTTTATACCTATGTTTTGAGGTTACAGCATAGCCTATGCCGTAGCTGGTTACCTTCACCTTATCCTGCACTGTACCCTACGCCGTAGCTGACGTGCACCTCTCCAAAAATGTAACTACGCGTCACGGCCAGAGCCGGCCCAGCCACTAAGCGACCTTTGCAATTGCAAAGGGCCCCGTGGCCAGCAGAGGGCCCCCTAGAGTCACTGCTAGCTGAAAAAAATCACACATCAAAAGTAACATAACATAAATAAATAAAAAGAAATGGGCCTACAGCGCTCTTTATCAGGCATCATGATAAGGACAGTTGTTATTTAGTTATTTATTATGACGATTGGCAATTTTCCCGTGACCGCGAGTCTTGACCCTGAATGACCCTATGATGTCACTCGTTGTCACTTGGTCAGTGTCGGCAGGGCCGGTTCTGGACGTTCTGCCGCCTTAGGCAAGACCAAAAAATGCTGCCCCCAACCCCTCTCCCAGACACATTTATCTGTGTCTGAAACAATGCGTTATT
>JACXGM010027591.1:0-14419 GCA_016801145.1 Umbra pygmaea | reverse complement strand
TTACTTCGCCTGAAGCAATTCTCTGACGGTCTCGCTAATCAGGCAGCTCTCTCACTCAGGGATAGCAAGATCGAACTAGCGGGACTGCTGCTGAATGTTATTGCCTTGTCCGCACGATTGCGCTTGATACAACTTTGTAAAATAACGTTTTTATAAATATATTTGTTTGTCGTTGTTCCACTTTTCTTCCATATCTTACGAAATCTTTGTCTACTCTATTAGTTTTTATTTTGGGTAGATTCTTCTGTAAGAAGAAATAATGTGTTATTTACATCACTAATACCTATGCATATTTCGTGAAATGGCCTTCTGCCTGTATTTACTGTCTGTAATTACTTTGATCATATGGAAACTAAATGTAGCATACCTGGCAATGATTGTGCAAACTATACAGCACTATTCTCTATATTTTAGGTTTGGTGCAGGCTTCTGAATGCAACTTTTGTCCAATTCACAGGAAAAAATAACGGAAATCACAGAATTTGGAAAAAAAAATAAAACGGAATTGATCAAAAATAAAACTGATTTCATAGGGCCCTGCTATCGATATAAAGGGAGTTATTTTTTAAAGGTAGTTTACCAATATAACCTCTTAGACTGCACAACATTTTTATTGTCAGTAAAAATAATTGAAGCCATTATATTGTTATGTTTTGTGATTTACTGATAAACAATTGAGTGGAAAATAAATGTTTTGGGTTTACTGTACTTTGTTGACGTTAAAATGTATTTAAAAAATATGGTATCAAAAAAAGTATCGTTAAGGAACCGGTATTGGAACTGAGGTATCGAAATTGGCACCGGATCAAAAGATTTTGAACAATGCCCAGCCCTAGTAGTCAGTCAATGTGATATAGGTTCTGAGAGAGAGAGGTAAGTTTCATGATAATACAAAGTGACAGGGCAACAATATCACTAGCATAGGTGGCCTAATGTCCAAGTGTGTGGAAAGGGAGTGTGTAAATATACAAAGACATCTGTGACAATGAGAGTGTGCAAAATGCATTAACTGCCAAAAAGAGCCGTTGGAGTCAACATGTACAATGGTCTGTCAGTATTTGATAGTAGTACTTTGAAGGTAGTTAAAGGGACAGCGGATTCAAGCTTCAAGGATTTTTGCTGTACGTTCAATCCCTAGTGGGGGAGAACTGGTTGAACATATCCCCATACACTTCAGCTCCTGGATGAATATGTATGAACAGATTACACAGCAAATTGAATATGGTATGATGAGGAAATAATGAGGAAATAATGAAGGAATAGCCCACACCTGTCCAGGAAACAGCTTTTGAGTCAATTGTTCAATTACTTTTGGTCCCCTGAAAAGGTGAGGGCTACATACTAAACCCTTCCTCTAATTTGGATGTAAATTAAAGCTGAGAGACTGCACCTTACACCCATTTTAAGAATTTAACTGTAAATGTAATATATATTTTGGTAAACAGTCAAAACTGTGAAAATTGTGTGTCAAAATATTTCCGGACCTAACTGTACATGTGATTGACTGACTGATACTCAAGAGTGAGCGTACCAGTGTGCTCACCTTGCCTGTACATTTACTCAACAGAGTTTATATAAAAACCATAAAGCCTGATCAACATTAGTCTCAGCTAGCTACAGTATGGGACATGTGTACTGCTAGGATCATGTGCTGAAAACACACTGGGCTCCTCCCCCCAGAACATCAGACTGTAACCTGCACTCTGATATACAATGTAGGCTCACTTCACACACTCACACATTCCAGCAGATTCATGCACATAATCAATCTCTTCAAGAGCACAGTCTTTTATCAAGCCACTCCCACACATCAATTTACCATTTCTAGATTAGAGCTAATCTTTCTGCCAATGCAAATTCATTGTTTAGGAGCAATTATAGGTAAGCATTTTGGTCACATACTGAATGACAGAGCTTTTAACTTGGCCATCAGGGGATTAGAACCGTGGACTGTTCCTTGCTGCCCATGGTTATTTGCAAGCACTAGCTAGCGAGCATGCCAATCGCCGATAGCATAAATGAGGCAAATGGTGTTGCATGTGTATAGTACTTGTCATGTTTGCCTTCCAATTATAACAACCAATTTGAGCAAATTAATTGTGTAAAGATTTAAAATAATGAGTGTTTTGACACTAAGCTATACATTACAAAATCCATGACAGCAGGTAGCAGCAACCATTGTGTTTGTTTAAACATCATACAATAATGTGTGCTGTACAACCATTTTTCAACAGGATTTTATTTGATCAGGTATAAATGAGTGAATCAACATGGCTCACTGGGGGGGGTCAATAAAGGACTGTTACTTTCTGTGGGCAGTGAGCGCGCACACACACACACACACACACACACACACACACACACACACGCACACGCACGCACACACACGCACACACACGCACACACACGCACACACACGCACACATTTCAGCAAAATAGAGCCAGTAGAGTAAGAGAATAGAAATAAGTGTAATAAATGCACACACAGCACATGTAAGTGTACACACACGTACACATGCAGGCAGAGTTCCTGCTTAATAATAGATGTGGTTAAAGGGATCAGGGCTGTGCGCCAGCTAACGGTTATTAATAGCCGACCACAATGTATCAATAATACATCTTTGGTCTGTAAACCCCTGACTACGGTGTTTAATACAGACAAACTAACTCCTCTGTCTCACTAGATGTTTTCATTCTTCGCTCTCGCTTCACCTCTGCTTTATTTCTAATCTCCTCACCCGAACTCCCCTGGTCCTCTCGGAGGTCTGCCGTCCAAACGGGAGAGGAAAGCCCAGCCTTGAGCCAGGCATGGGGCCAGTACAGTGATGAATAAAAGATAGTCTTATGATAAGGCTTCCTGTGCACCCACTGTAGGCTGTCTGTCTGCCCGCCTGCCTGGAATCAGCTTCTGGCTAATTAAACATATGCAAACAGAAAACAAACCGGCAGATGCACACAGCAACACAGAAAATATCCATGCATACAAACACACACACTGAGAAATGCATGTACACACACACAGACAAGCATACAGTATATTCCTTTGCAGCTGATTGGTAGCTGGGAAACAGCACACTGGACTGTGTGAGTAAGCCTGGACTCCACTCAGACACACACAGGTTAGTGTGTGTGTGTGTGTGTGTGTGTGTGTGTGTGTGTGTGTGTGTGTGTGTGTGTGTGTGTGTGTGTGTGTGTGTGTGTGTGTGTGTGTTTATTAGGTTGTGTGGCCCTGAAGTCCCCACAAGTATACAAAAGCTTGATAAATCTGACGGGGTTAGGCATTATTGAAAGTTTCATTTCAGACACTAAATGTGAATGACTGAGGATAGGGTAAGGGTAAGTGTATGGTTAGGGTTAAGTTGTTAGGTTTAGGGCTACCAAATAGGGAACATGGATTTTGGGTCAAAATCAGTTTTCAGGTCCTCACAAACATAGTAAGACAAACATGTTTGTACGCAAGGGTGTGTCTGTGCGTGCGCCTGTGTGTGCCTGTGTGTGTGTGTGTGTGTGCGCCTGTTTGTGTGCGCCTGTTTGTGTGCGCCTGTTTGTGTGCGCCTGTTTGTGTGCGCCTGTTTGTGTGCGCCTGTTTGTGTGCGCCTGCGCCTGTTTGTGTGCGCCTGTTTGTGTGTGTGTCTTTCCGTTTGCCTGTGCATGTGTGTGTCTTTCTGTATGCCTGTGCCTGTGTGTGTCTTTCTGTATGCCTGTGCGTGTGTGTGTCTTTCTGTATGCCTGTGCGTGTGTGTGTCTTTCTGTATGCCTGTGCGTGTGTGTGTCTTTCTGTATGCCTGTGTGTGTGTGTGTCTTTCTGTATGCCTGTGCGTGTGTGTGTCTTTCTGTATGCATGTGCGTGTGTGGGTGTTTGTGTTAGGCTACAGAGGGATGGGACATGAGTGACATCTCATTTGGACAATGAAACAGACTTATGATGCTGGTTTAACAAAGCAACACTGCTAGTATATTATATTGTATATCAATGTATTTTCAGTCAATTGCATTTTGTATGATATCTGCTGGAGGAACCTGCATTCTGATCCAAAACATAACACTCACAACTAAATAAGGTTGTGTAAGATATTATAAGCCAGTTACATTTCAATTAATAAATAATAATTTGTTACAAATAAAGCCTCCTAACGTTCCTCTGATCATGAAGTTGTTGTTATTCTGGATCTCGGTCCCTCACATTGTGAAAGCAGTGAGGCAACAATATAGTTACCATGATTACACTAACGCACCCCCCCCCCCCCCCCCCCCCGTTAATGTCCCAGCGCACAGCATGAGCCACTAGGCTGATTACTGAACACTGTATTAGAGACAACAAAAGAAAGAGGGGACAAAGGACCTAAAGAAGAGACATCAGAAAAAACATCAGAGAGGAAATCAAAAAACAAAAATGCCATGAAACAGGAGGTGGCTCATCAGCCAGAAAGTGATTCCTGAACTCACAGACTGGCAAAAAGGTGGACTGAGGGGAGACAGACATGCAGCCAGTCGGACAAGAAAGAGGCGGACACCTAGCCAGACAGACAAAAGATGTCAACAGCAGGAGATCTCAGAACAGCAGATAGAGTTCAGGGGTCAGATAGAGGTCAAACAGGGCAACGTGCGACTGGTGAGGGGTGATGAGCTGCAGGCCTCCCCATTGCCTTGAGCCAGGCTCCCTGTTAATAGATTAACCCTGCTTCAATCAAATAGCCACAGATACACTTCAGTGATCATATGCATATTTATTTCTTGCTTCCTCATTTCCTCTCTGTTTATAAAGGATGAACAGGTATGTCAGTCAAACTATTAAAACTGACCTCAAAAAGAACAGCTATTTCCATGGCATCAGCTAATACAGATCCTAATAGAAATCCCAATCGGCCTAAGACGAACACTCTCAGCAACCCCATTGGCTCTGGCCACAACAGTTCAGCCAAATTATTTAGGGATGTTACTTTGAGATCTGCTTCAACCTCCAACACTTGACCGTGATGTGTACAGTGGGCTCCAAATTACTGGCACCACTGACTGGCAAAGCATAAACAATACTTAAAAAACATCATATATTCATGGAGATACATGTGAGTTATACTAGACTTTATCAATGTTGCAATGGAACCAACCAAAATCATACAATTATTTAACACTAAATAAATGTCACCAAAGTCAAGGTTCAACAAATTATTACCTTATTCAGTACTTAGTGCAACCAGCTCGGGGAAGGATAACTGCATGGAGTCTTTTCCTGTAATGTTTGACGAGTTAAGGATTTTGGACCATTCCTCTATGCAGATCATTTCAAGAGCCTTCAAATTCTTGAGTTTGCAACTTTGCGCATATTAACTGCCCTCTTCAACTCAGTCCTCAGGTTTTTTGATTGGATTGCAGTCCAGAAACTGAGATGGCCATGGCAGAACATATATTTTGTTGTCACAGAACCATTTGTGTGTAGATCTTGAGATGTTTTTGGTCACTGTCTTGTTGTAAAGTCCACCTACAGCCAAGCCCCAGCCTTCTGACAGAGGCAACTAGATTGTCAGCCAAAATTGCCTGATACTTGGTGGAATTCATTATGCCATCAATCTTGACCAGTGCCGCTGGACCTCTGGAGTTACAACAGTTGAACTGCCAGTTATTTTTTTAAAGTTGATTTATTGAGGAAATATATTTTTTAATTTAATCAAATGACTTTGGTTGGTTCCATTGACACATTTATAAAGTACAGTGTTTCTCACATGTTGGTACTTTCACTTTCTCTAATTGTATTGTTTATTTTTCTTACAGTATTGTTTGAGCATTGCCAGTCAGGGGTGCCAATCATTTTCGAGCCCAGTGTAGATGACTGTATCATCAGCAAACAACTTAGCATGTGATTGTACAAAATAATGGCAATTTAGTGCAGAACCTTTCAAGATCCTTCACATTCTTGGGTTTGTACTTATAAACTGCCCTATTCAACTCAGGCCACAGGTTTTTGATTGGATTGGAGGTCCGGTGACTGAGATTGCCATGGCAGAACATTTATTTTGTTGTAATGGAACTAATTCTGTGTGGATCTTGAAGTATGTTTTGGGTCATTGACTTGTTGGAAAGTCCACCTATGGCCAAGTCCAAGGCTTCTGGCAGAGGCACCATGAGTATGAGGTGCCTCTCCTTGTATAAATCCCTGTTTTACACCAAACATGCAAATGCTGTATCTGACCAAAACGTTCAGATTTGGTCTTATCTGACCAGACTTTATTTCCAGTCATAATGTAAATTACATTTTGCAAACTCCAAATGCATGCGTCTTTGTCTTGGGGTTAGAAAGGGCTTTTATCTGGCTTCCAAAGAGGCAGCGGTGGTGGAGGTGGCGCCTGATGGTGCTTTTTGAAACCTGGCGACCCGAAGATGACACCAATTATATAAAGAAGTCAACCAAACTCATCCCCTAAATCTAGATGTATTTTCCAAATTGTTGCAGTGACGTCAACAAAGGTTTTTGGAAAACCTAAGGTGCCGGAATTGGGAATTATCAAACATGCTGAAGTTTTTTTTTTTTTTTACTTTTGTGTTCAAAACATTACCTGTACAAATATATTGAGCAGTTTAAAGGTCTGGGGTGTTCCTTCAAGAAGACAAGAGAAAATGCCCCTCACACCAAAGATTAGTAACTTTTAAAACCATTGCTGATCTCGGATTCTGTGAAGAACTGTGTCACATCACCTTGTGAAGAGATGAGGTGTTTTCATATTGCTTTTGTGGAGTATTTTGTGGAACTTATTTATTTATGGGCGAAAAAATGTGAAGGTTTAGCTAGCTTAGTTTTAATGGAAGAGAGTGTGTCCGTGTGTGTGAGAAGGGAAGGGGGGCAAACTTTTAGACAAGGTGAATCTCTACACAACACAACAGAGAATATTGTCTGTGTGTGAAAAAAATTCATTTTATTTTCTGTCCTCATTTCTTTCCTTCTTTGAACGCAACCATGCTTGAGTGCCCTCTGACTATGTCGCCAATGGCACCCTATTCACCAAAAGTCTCTGTCCAAAAGCAGTGCACTACATAGGCAATAAGGTGCCATTTGGGACCATGATCTAGCATTGAGCAAGGACCTCTTTGCGCTTACTTGTAATTGGACGGAGCGATCCCGGAGTCCTTCCACGATGGGGCTGAACCTCTCCACAGCCCTGCGCTCCCCTGCTGTGGTGATGGCATCAAGGACCTTCTCTAAACTAAATGAGAAAAATGAAACGCATGACCGCCTGCACAAATGGCTAAAATAAATGCAACACATTCATCTTGAGATTCATTTTTCCTGGGCTACTCTCTCTCTGCCAGCTTTATTCCTCACTGTTGTCCGGGTAAATCTTTTCATCAGTGATTTATTCAGCGTTTAGTTGTTCCCGCCGTACTCTTAGACCTTGGTGGTGGCATTTGTCTTACAAAATGGCATTTTCAGGAAGTTTGTTGCTTGTATGATATTGACTGGCTGTTAGATGACGTGTACAAGTCAAAGTGTGTTAGTCGGAGGAAAAGACAGGAAGAAATTGATGGTAGAATCAAGTCAGGCCCATAACACCATAACACAGTGCATACATTACGGTATAAGGTGGGATTAGGATGCACCTGCACTTCTGAACAGAACCAAGTACTACTGAATACTAATAGGAGTGATCTGATCTTAAAGGCCCATCAGAGCCCAACTACTAAACAACGGAGGAAGATACAAATCAATTTCAAATTGGCCTCAGCCTCTTTCCGGTAAAATATTACTTCTGTAGAAATGTAGCTAAACCAATCAATGGACTCGCTGTTCTGCTGCAGCGAATGAGTCTTCCCAGATCCGCTACAGCAGATGACTCTTTACAGTTCTGCTACTTTACTTCCTTTGTGAAGAACAGGATGTTGCGAGAAATAACACTCTTGGACAAAAAGAAATGGATGATGATGAGTAAGTTAATAAAATCAAAGAAGGCCATACGGATGAGAAAAGACAGTGATGATGGAAACATTAGATGGTGAGAAAAAGATGTGAATAATAAAAGGAATCCGGGAACAGTGAAAGTGTGGGTGAAGGAAACATGTGAAGTGAGGTCATGCTGAAGCAGGACTGGGGGACCTACGTGTTCTCCTCGCCCACAATGCAGATGGCTGACAGCAGCTTCACCACATCTGTCATCATGGCGGGTTGGGAAGGGTCAATGGCTCGTGCCAGCAAGGTGAGACTGTTTTCCTCTCCCAGGATGCGCTCCAGACCATACTAAATAATAAAACAGATTACACCTTTAATATAGTGTACAAGACAATAAAATAGATTACACCTTTAAAATACTGTACAAAATAATAAAACATACCACCTTTGATACACTGTACTAGATGATACAACAGATTCCACCATTAATAAACTGTACAACACAATAAAACAGATAACACCTTTAATATACTGTATTCACATCAAATTATGAATTCAGTTGGAATTCATGGACACATTCAGTGGACACAGAGATGACAATAAATACATTATGTAAGCCATTTCCACACAGAGTATGGTGCAAGCAAACACACTACAACTACTTTTTGGTGTACAGTATAAATAATACAACTATCATCAAATCAAAAGGGGAACGTAACACACTACCCACCCATAAGCACAAACATGTAAAAATAACATTAAAACGTAAAACTTTCCGTTAAAAAGTAATATCATTTCCCAGTGGCAAAATTACATGAAAAATGTTTTTCAGGTGAAGGGAATGCAATAAAACTAAAAATAAACTCAGCAAAAAAAGATCTTCTCACTCTCACATGCTGTCATTTTTTAGCAAATTGAACATGTGGAAATATTTCTATGAACATATAAAGAGTCAACATCTAAGACAAAAACCTGAAAAGGTTCCACAGACATGTGACTACCAGTAAAGGAAAGATGAGTCCCTGAACAAAGGGGGGTCAAAATCAAAATTAACAGTCAGTATCTACTGTGACCACCAGCTGCATTAAGTACTGCAGTGCATCTCCTCCACATGGGCTGCACCAAATTTGCCAGTTCTTGCTGTGACATATAACCCACATTTCCACCAAGGCACCTGCATTTCTGTGGGGAATGGCCCTAGCCCTCACCCTCTGATCCAACAGGTCCCAAACATGCTCAATGGGATTGAGATATAGGCTCGTCAATGGCCCTGGCAGAGCACTGATGTCCCTGTCTTGCAGGAAAACACGAGCAGAATGGCTGGTGGCATTGTTATGCTGGAGGGTCTTGTCAGGATGAGACTGCAAGGGTCCCACTAGAGGTAGGATATCTTCACTGTAAAGCACACCATTGAGATTACCTCCAATGACAACAAGCCCAGTGCACCCCAGACAATGATGCACCCTCCACTTCTACATTGATCCCACACCAGAGTCCAGGCCTCATTCTAACACTCATTCCTTCGATGATACAAGCACATCCGACAATCACCACTGGTCAAAACTTTGACTCGTCAGTGAAGAGCAATTTTTTCCCAGTCCTGTCCTATGGGCCCAAACTCAGTCGCTGGACCCATAGGAGACGTTGTTGCCGGTGGTATCTGGTGGTATTTGCCTTACAACAGGCATACAAGGCCTCAGTCCAGCCTCTCTCAGGCTATTGCGTACAGTCTGAGCACTGATGGAATTTATTGGCCTGGCCACATCTGTAGTCCTCATGCCTCATTGCAGCATGCCAAAGGCACATTCATGTAGATGAGCAAAGACCCTTTGAGAGTCAGTACAAAGGTATCTTTAGTGTCCTAAGTTTTTGTAACTGTGACCTTAATGACCCCATTCCACTGGTGCATTTTCATTATTTTTTGGGTCATTGAACATGCATGGAAAACATTTAAACCCTTGACAATAAAGATCTGTAAGGTTATTCAGCTTTTCACAAAGTATCTTTAAAATACAGTGTCCTGAAAAAGTGATGTTACTTGTTTTGCTGAGTTTATGTTAGTCTTTAACCCTGCTGTAGTTTATAAGACTGAGGCTAGAAGTGGCTCTAACTTGTAAACCTCAACAGGAATGGTGTAGGCACTGTAAGCCACAGGATAATGACAGAGCAAATAATGTGTTGTTATGTAAAGTAATAGGTATTAAAGTAAAGATCAGGGGTCAGCGAATACTGTGGTTGTGTGCTTTATATTTTACCTGTGTGGGGGGATTAGATTGAGGATGACAGACAATGGAACTCTGTGAAACAGAGGTCTTAAACCAGATTGGAAGAATTCAAAGTCTGAGTAGAAATTCATCTTCACAAAGACAGCTGTGAGCTTAAGTTGGAAATGTTTATTCATTATTATTACCATATGTTGTAACAACAAATGCAACCTGTTACCAGGGATACAAGCTTAATATATCAAGATGTCATTTAAATGTATAATTTAATACATATGAAATGTATTTTATCATGGACTGTTTCATGTCCATTCAATTATAAATGAGGGCTTTTAACATTGCTTAAGAACAATATTGGATGGTGGTCCCTGCTATATTACTACACATTGACACTATTCCTCATTCCATCCTTATGAAGAAATCGGAATAACTAATGAGTCTTGGAACACAGGCTCTTAACTGGCTCAAATCCACTCTGTGTGGTACTGACTTGTCCAGCTACACAATAATCCATCAGAACTTTCACAGGTGCAATGTGGCAATCCACAAGGTTCTGTGCTTGTACCCCTTCTATTTCCAAGTGCATGTGTTACCCAATCTCAATGGTGACCACAACTGATCCTTTGCATTTGAGGTGTAATGTCTTGCTTTAAAACACTGAGAATACAGAAATAAATGCTGCTTGGCTACAACCAAGCAAATGTAGCACATGTGACCATTAACACTGATGGCTGCCCAATCCCAACAATGTGTTACAATTGATGCAATCAAACCTTTAACAACCAAAAGAAAGGCATCTTTAAACAGAGTATACTTTGATCATAAGATCAGTTCCAGACATAGAAACATCATCTTTCAGACAGAGGTAGAACCACTGTTCTGTGCACTTGGTTCATCTAAATTAAACAACCGTGATGCACTTGTATCCAGCACCCTAGAATCTACTATTGAAAGGCTTTCCTGAAGTTAACAAACAGTGGAACACATCACCTCACTTGGATCTGCACCAAACTGGATGGCTGTGAAGTGCCACTCTGTGTTTGAGATGTTACTTGTAACCTTTAGGGCCCTGTGACCGTGACCCCTTTTATCTGACAGGCGTGCTTGTTTCCTTCAACCCAGAAAAAGCACCTCACTCTAAGTGAGACGCTTCGCTCACTGTCCTTAAATGGAGAAAAAAGGCTGAGAAAAGACTGATCTCTATTAAAAAGCCTTATAGCTGTGGATAAGGATGCCTGTTAGCTAAGATGGTCAGACACCATTAAAGTATGTAGGTCACTATTAAAGAGCCACCTTCTGAAGTGAAGTGATTACTACACACATTCCCTGTGCTTTTATGTCATCTGAATAACTTGCTTCATTGCTTCCTATTTACTTTTTAATTTGTGTAGTTTTAGAACATATAGAAGTAGGGAGAGAACCGGGAGAGAATAGAAAATGGAGGGAGAGAAGGAGATGAAGAGAGAAAGAGAACAGGAAGAAAAGAGGTAGGGAAAAGGAATAGAAGAGGGAGAAAAGAGGGAGAGAAGAGGAATATGAGGGAGAGGAAAGGGAGAGATGGAAGGAGAGATGGAAGGAGAGATGGAAGGAAAGATGGAAGGAGAGATGGAAGGAGAGATGGAAGGAGAGAAAATGAAGTGAAATAGGAGATGGAGAGAGAGAAGATGAAGAGATGAGGGGGAAAAGAGGAAAAGAAGAGGATAAGAAAAGGAAGAGAGGGAGAGAAGAGGAAGGAATTGAATAGGATGTGGTGGAAGAAGAGAAGAGGAAGAGAAGAGGGAGAGTAAAGAAAGAGATGGAGGGAGAGACAAGGAGGGAGAGACAAGGAGGGAGAAAAGAGAAGAAGAAGAGGAAGAGAAGAGGAAGGAAAGAGGAAGGGAAGAGAAGAGGAAGACAATATGAAGACAATAGGAAGAGGAAGAGAAGAGGATGTGATGGAAGGAGAGAAGAGGAAAAGAAAAGGGAGAGAAAAAGAACAGATGGAGGGAGAGTAACAAAAGAGTCAGAGGGGGAGACGAGGGGGAGAAGAGGAGTATGACAGAGAAAGAGGGATGGAGAGGTTTTATCTGTCTTTATTAAGACACACTAGCTTACAGCACACTAGAACTCACCCATTCCCTAAAAAACCTGGTCATACAAACCCAACACATAGCACCAACATCATCCGTCCCAAAAGGACATACTGCACAACTCACTCCCACTACCCCATTACTTACACAAACAACTAAACCCACAGCATATGCAACATACAGTGCATCACCACACTGGACCATTACACAGCCCATTGACCCTGAACCTGTGAATGCAGGACACCATAACAAAGTCATCAAAGCACCAGACATCACAATGCAGACAACATACCATCAGTACATCACAGACCAATCTCAACCCCCTCATGTCCCACCACAGACAGCACCCCTGATTCCCCACACTGCCTGGAATGACTCTACATTATTAGTAAGCTTGTAAACACCAAATTTCACCCTAATACGTGCAGAGACCATGCCCTTAAATAATAACAGTGGGTCTATCACCCCGACCCCCCTAATCGTATTCCTCCTAGTCAGCCAAACCACCAGTTTAGCCTGAGCAAACAAAACATCTATGAAAACACAAGTTGCGCTCATTTGATTGGAATACCTGGTCCACATTACAAAAATGTCCAACCCAAAACACACCCCCAGCCTTTCACTTACAGTTCCTAATAAGGTAATCAATGACATCAGCCTGTCACAAACAGTAAACACGTGCTGAACGGTTTCACTCAGTCCACAGAAAGGACACTCCTCACCCACCCTGGGATCCACCCACGCTAGCCAGCCAGCTGTTAGTAGCCAGGGCACCGTGGAGAATCCTCCACTGCAGATCACCTGACCTTTTGGGGGCCGGAAGCTTATACAGGACCTGCCACCTGTATCCAGCCGTCCCACCAGGCCCTAGAACCCTTTTGCCACTGGTGCCCCCTGACCCCTGCTAGCTGCCTAATGTTTTTCACCTTATCCACGAGGGTGGATTAAGGACAGCACACCCCCTGGACCCCCCCTGCCAGCCCACAATCTCCGCTGTCACTAGCAATGGTGGAAAGAGACAGAGGGAGAGAAGAGGAAACAATGAGGGAGAGAAAGCAGGAAGAAGCAGCCAGCTGGTTGGGACCACCTGCCTGGCACAGCGCTGTGGGCGGAACATTTCCCAGGATGCCTTGGGAGGAGTGGAATGTTTGAGCGCTCCGGGGCCTGGGGGTACCTGGCACCTGCTGTGGCACAGGATAACATAAGACATACCAGCGAGGTGGGGAAGGAGGAGCCAGACGAGTTCCCCTGGGGTTTGGGACCACACCTCCACAGCATCTCAGTGGACCAGACTGGGCCTTTATCCCTTATCTCTACACACATCCACATGGCAAGGCCCTTTAAAGGCACCAAAAAGCAAGGATCTTTGGTTCACTAATGGTCAGAGAGGCAAAAGGTGAAGCCTCTTCCTCTGAGGCTTGGGTGACCACATCATAGCTGCTGCCCAGTGCCACGCTTACTTCAAACCCTGCTGGGCCACTAGCAGGGCTGATGCGTGGGTGGACCAGGGCTGGCTGGATCATTAGAGGCTCCAGAGTCTCCCCCAAGCAGGCATGAGCAGCAGGGTGCCCTCAGTTGTCTGAAGCCTCTTTCATCTGACGTCTCGTCACCTTATCTTCACCAGGGCTTCAGTGGGAGGCGATCACCAGGGAGACCGCCTAATGCCCACTAACGTTTAACGTGTGTGTGTTTCTAGACAGAGCATCAAGGATCTGTAGGTGTTACTTCTATATAGCTCCAGTTTAAATAAGGGAAGGAGGACTTGTAGAGCAGCAGGTGGTCAAGTGCAACGCAGGAGAGGATTGTTTGCCTTACCTTGTTGTTCATGAAGGCTTTGAGGCACTGGATGACTTTATGCTGGCTCTTCTTGTCAAGCCTCTCCTGGCTTGAGAGACAAAGAGAGAAAGCAAGGAAAAGGGAGAGAAAGAGAGAGAAAATATGAATGGTTTCTTTCTCCATGTACTGTGTGTGTTTGTTATATACAGTTTCTTCCTCCACGTACAATGTGTGTTTGTTATATACGGTTTCTTTATCCATGTACAGTGTGTGTGTGTGTGTGTGTGTTATGTATGGTTTATTTCTCCATGTACAGTGTGTGTTATATATGGTTTCTTTCTCCAAGTACAATGTGTGTGTGTTATATATGGTTTCTTTCTCCAAGTACAATGTGTGTGTGTTATATATGGTTTCTTCCTCCATGTACAGTGTGTGTGTGTTATATATGGTTTCTTTCTCCATGTACAATGTGTGTG
>JACXGM010027589.1:0-14419 GCA_016801145.1 Umbra pygmaea | reverse complement strand
CTCATCTGTTAATTAGTCCTCCTGCTACGTCTCTCTCCATGTGTGCTGGAAAACTCCAGTGATTCAGTGACGCATATGCGGTCGTCAGTCATTTTCGGTTCAAGCCATAGCCTACAAGTAAAGCTTGTCCATGATCATTGTAGCAAGTGCTTTTTCCTTCAGTAGACATGGATGGACATATTCCCACAGAAGCACTTAGAATAAAGGCAATTAGAATTTAACCGCGTTTCAACTGTATTATCTGTAGAACATGCTGCCTTAATATCAAACTCCATTTTTTGTAAATGTTCTTCGGTGTACTCGGGCACAAACATGTTTGGTTGGATGTCACTCAGAATGTAAAAGCAAGTTGTAAAATTCCTCATCTGTAAATCCTAGGTTATTAGCAATTGTGTTACCAGCGACTTTGTTTACGAAATGTTTCGCAGACTTTAGAGAACATGCCGGGTGGGCGGGGCTTGGAACAAGGAAACCAGTATTGTAGTTCTCGACATACGGAAAAAATCATACCACCTCGTCTATTTAGCATTAAAACGGCTGATCGAAACGTCACAGAAAGACAAGCTATACCTTAAAAAATCAAGGACAACCGAGGCTTTAAGAGAGTAGGTTTGAAAGCCAGATCAGTATAACAGGGATGCTCATTTTCGCGACCGTATACATGCCTACATTTATTTTCCTATCTCCACAGTCGATTGGATTTCCACCGTGACGTCAGCGTGTGAAAATTCCCCGCGAAATTTCAAATCTTGCTCTTACACTAGCCGGGCATGTATTAAACATATCTCACTGTTCTACAAATGTCTGGGAGAAGCTACTAGCCCCTCCAGATCGCTGTAGGGTGAGGTATCCCTTTAAATCACAATTAATTGTTTTAATCATTTGACAGCACTATAAAATACACATGTAGAACATGGTATATTTCAGTATGTTGTTTAGAAAATCGTATGCATGTTGTTTTCTTAGAACATTAGCTAGTGACAAGGGGGGAAATCTTTAGAAAACTGGACACACATGACACTTTTATACTTCTAATGGCTCCTAAGGACTTATCTACAATTAACGGAAAGTATAAGGACTATGAGCTTCGGTAATCCAGATGTTCTGTTTCTGATCAATACTTTAGACAGGGAACTTGCAACAGTTACAGAGTACATTGGGAAAGTAACCTAGGCAACCTGACAGTAACACCTTACACACTAATGGAATGAGATACTTCGTGTGTGTGAACAGATTCCTGAAAACTATTATACATAAAGATCTAGTATTGTGTTGAATATAGCCAGAAATTCTCTAAATAGGATCTAATGTGTTTTCTTTCACTCAGATAAAAAACATCTGGATATAGTACATTTGTACAATTAATTACGTAGTTGAATGAAACTAATTAGACAATGTATAAATTACATAAAATTATATAAAAATGTAAGGAAAATACAAACTAACTAAATCTAACTAGACCTGTTTGGAAACTAACTGAAATGAAATTATAAAGTTTACTTTCCAAACGAATTAAAAAACACAAAACAATAATAACCCTGGATCCTATACAATAAAATATTCTATTAACTATGGCTTATTGGTTGCAAATGGTTGCAAATTAGACAGTACAAAATAACAAAACAGAACGTTTATTAACAAAGTGATTTATGACCAATTAGTACACCCGAATGAAGCTTTTAGGAATTCAACTAGGTAAAATGCTAATTAACTGGAATTCAACAACAGACGAGTCTAACCAATCATTACACAGGTTGCTGCGAGAGAATTGAGAGTTACTTTTTCATCTGGAACTTCTGAGACGCATCTTGGGTTATTCTGCAACATTTTACAGGATATTCCTCGTTGCTGTAACTTTTTACTGCCAAATTCAGAGCGATTGACCTGGTGGCGATAGGCTTAATCAGCATTGTGTGAACTTGGCAAGGGCTAGAATGTAACAGACGTTCATTTACAGTTTTTTAGTTGTTAAAAAAGTTTGAAATATCCAATAAATTTCGTTCCATTTCATGATTGTGTCCCACTTGTTGTTGCTTCTTCACAAAAAATTACAGTTTTATATCTTTATGTTTGAAGCCTGAAACGTGGCAAAAGGTCGAAATGTTCAAGGGGGCCGAATACTTTCACAAGGCACTGTATTTATATGAAAATGATTATTGGGGGATACTTGGGCACAATCACGAAGGACACTTGGGCACAATCACGAAGGACACTTGGGCACAATCACGAAGGACACTTGGGCACAATCATGAAGGACACTTTGGTTCCTCCTACAAAATAGTCTATAGCTCATTGGCTGTTGATTCTATCATTTGAATATTATAGACAAACGTCCTCCCTTGGGGGACATGATTAGAAATGTTTCCAGCACCCATTCTCAATATATGGCATTTTATTTTCATTTTAAAGCTGATATAGAAAAAAAAACATTTTCTTTCATCTTGTGCCAGATTCATTCTGTGCACTTACTCTAAATTATTTTTACATATCCACAAATTTCAAAGTATAAAAAAAATATTAAGTATATTTCTCCTTGCTTTAGGCCCAGTGTAACAACTTTGTGAAATTCTGCCTAAAAAACATACCCAATCAGAGCCCAAGCCTTAAGAGGATAAATTCAAGCTGGCAGTTTCAATTAGCATTTTGAGGCAAACAGGTTTTGTTCCCAATTGCAAAATCACTGAAATTGACAACACAAAAATGTGGAGCCTCAGGTTTACTGGAACTTTTACCAAACAGTGCAATAAGTATCACAAGCATACCATCAAGTCTTCAGCAATGTACATGGAAACAATAAATCCTGGTGTTGGATCACAAGATGTTTCACAAGATGTTTTAGGGCATATTTAGACAATTAACCTAATAGTCCTGTTCAACCATAGAACACATTTATGTGAGTCAACACAGGTGTTGTAATAGGCTATGTAATTATGGCAGCAAATAATGTGAAAAACATAGATACTGCCCACTCCGTGGAAGGACATACAATTTAACATTGTTTGAATACTGTGCTAAACTGAAATTAAATACACACTGTGTACTACACAACTACACTTACTGGCGAAATGGTTGAAGAACCTGTCCTCCCTTCCAAACATCTCAGAGGGTTTCATGATGATGGCACCAGGGAATTCATCTCTCACAGCAGACTCACCTACCGCCTGCAGAGTAACAACACATATTATGGCCTGAAAAGGACCTATGCCTAAATGTCCCTGAAAGAGTTCAACCGAGCTGTGCATTGGCCATTACCTTGTTTCTAAGGTATTTTGAGGGGCTGCGGATGTCAGCATTAAGGTGAGACATGTGGATCAACTTTGTGATGCCTGCCTCCCGAGTTGCCTTGGCAATCTGTTGAGGAATTCTCACGTAGGTTTCTTCGAAGGGAAAGTTCCTTTAAAACACAGATCAAAAAGAGATCAGAACACTGAGCACTGTCATGTTTTTTGTTGTTTCCAGAAAGTCATAATGGCAACCAATATTTCATTCCCTCATTTTTCTCCCCTCCCAATTGTTCTTCTTCCAAGTTTTTCCCCACTGAGCCTGCCTTGTCAGCAGCTCTGCAACTCCTGACAGACACAGGATGGTGAGGGGTGCTCACATGGTTCATCCAACCATGTCGCAGAGCCAAACGATTCTTTTCGCACTGCTCATCTGACCTGAAAGCCTTTCATCGGTTCATGTACGGGATGATAACGCTCACTACGTCAACCTACTTCTGTGATTAAGTTTACAGGCGCCCGATCTGCACACAAGGAGTCCCTGGAGAGCAAACTGGCAAGGTAGATAACCCGACTTATCGATTCCAAATACTGGGTAGCACTGAGTCAATTTGCTCTTCCTCATGCTGGAGGCCCGAGCAAAGTCGGAGAAGCCATAGTCATGCTTGAACCACTGATTACTGTAACGTAGTTTGTCCTGCAAATACGAGATCAAAATTGTGTTTTTGGGATTGCTGTCTTACTGACTAGTGTATTTTCTCCAAAGACTCAGTTTAGTTAACAAAAGCAGATTTTTGGAACGCAAAGAAAAAGCAAAGAAATATTCAGATTTATAAAAGCATGCGCACGCACGTCCTACGCACGCATGTAATTCTTGTTTTTAATCCCACTGCATAGATGCGCCGTGCCATGTCAAAAGAATTTCTCTGCATAGGATGATGGATGTTATTCGATGCATATGATAAATAAACAACTTTGACTTTGACTACGCCTTTTTCCCTTTATATATCACAATTAACTCTAATACGTAGCGCAGCTTTTGCGGCTACATGTCACGCCCTTATTTGCCCTTAAATAGTCAGTGAAACGCCCCAAAATGAATACTCACTGATTGAGAAAGCATGGGAAACACTGAGGAGAAACAAAAAAAACCACTTCACTCAATGTGAAGTAGAAAATATTATTGGTGAGGTCAAAAAGAGAAGGAAAATGTTGTTTCAAGGGCACAGTGTGCCTATTACCAATGGCGAAAAGGCGTTGGAGTGGCAAAAGCTTGCAGATCTTTTATATAAAGTAGTCAGATATCAGTCGATGTCAAAGCGTCTAGCGCTTCATCGCGAAAGTCTGCCACCGCTGGGGGGAAATTGGTTACATTACAGCAACATTTCTGCACCACAAATTATTTTGACATTGGTGGAATGCAAATGCTTTCGATTAATGAACGAATGTTCATTTTCATTCATTGTCCTTATAGCAACATGAGTGCAGTCAATAGCATCGATTACATTTGGGAAACCGGACAAATTGTGCTTTTTTGTTTGACTGTTCACCTGCCGTGTACGGAAACTTAATGTAATTATGCGACAAGCCTATTATACCGACTAACACGCCTGGCATAACCCAGCTAAGGGTTGGCTGAGATATCCCTGACCTGTCAGTCCGTTCCATCTGGAAAGTGCCAGTCACCAGAAATCCTGTTATTAGTGTTATGAAAGGCGCCACTAAATAATATGCATTATTAGGCTATTATTAATATTATATTCTAACAGTGCAAGATAAGCTATTTTGCGTCATTACACATTGTGATGGCATGGCTTTTCATAACCATCCATTTGATTGTATCTGATCTAATTGTAAATGGAAAATAGTTCTGCAGAAATGGAATTTATTGCATATTTCAAAATGGTTAAAACATGCGTCACGATGAAACTCATTTAAAAATGGTCACGTGACGCCTAACGCGGGTCTGAGCTCATCACCGTCTTCACCGCAAAAAAAACTTTTGCCTGCACGTGTGCACGTTGTTAAAATCAAAAGAGGCAGCAAAAATTGGGGCTACAAATTTTACTAAAGCAGAAAATACAGGTGGACGTGAAAGCCCCAAAAGCAGGACCTCAGTTTTTAATTGCACGTGCTCAGAACCGGCCACAGCTATACGCAAGTACCGTTCACCTGGCAACACTAGTATACCAGCAACGCAAACTCTGATTTTTGTTTTTCTAAATAATAGCGGCCGTTTTAAGGCATTAAAATAATAATTGTTAATTCATTACAAAGCTAGTGAATTGAAACCTGTGTGTTAAAAAACAATAGGAGTGTGTGATAGCAAAAAATAATTTAACATGTTTTAATAACTTTTTATTAAAACAGTAATAAATATGTTGTAGCCTACACACAATTTGATTGACTATATCGTCAGTATCTCGTGTAACACGATTACATTCACTAGTCTGTTTTATCCAACAATACAC
Source organism: Umbra pygmaea (assembly GCA_016801145.1). Taxonomy (NCBI): domain Eukaryota; kingdom Metazoa; phylum Chordata; class Actinopteri; order Esociformes; family Umbridae; genus Umbra; species Umbra pygmaea. The sequence goes on along the minus strand of JACXGM010027589.1, from coordinate 8,727 downwards.
TAATTTAACAACACATGAACATGGACTGACTACCTATGCAATGTAATTGTAATATTTATCTCTATTATTTTGAAAAGGAAAATCAGAGTTGGTGTTGCTGGTATAATAAGCCACTTTCCGACCAAGTAGTTACAGGAACGTAGTTATAAGAACAGTCCACTTCTAAACAGTTCTACTAACTACTCTCCCCCAAAACCGGTTTTGCTATTTGTATTCGCACTGGCCAAGTGGCCATAGAAACTGGTAGAAGGGGTAAGGGAGTGACACAAGACATAGCGTCGTAACTAGACTTTAGCGTAGCGCCAAATACAACAACAATTCACAGTTGAATAAGTAAGGGTAAAACTGTGTAAGTGTAATCATTTTATGTGTGCGGATGATCTGGTTGTTTTTCGCCCAAGTAGTGCTGGGTTCCAACAGCTGCTTACTGTGTGTTCCGATTACGGGCGGAAAACGACATCCAATACAATTAAAAAAAGAGTGTTGTCTTGATATGTCCTTATAACAGAGTTTGAATGGCCGTGTTTAAAGACTAAGCTGGAGTACTTAACAGAGACACAGAGAAGACGAAGAATCCAGCTTAATATGACGTAAGTAGAAGAGCAGAACGCAACAGGCAATTCCCTCTGCCTTCAAAAGTAGCTAGAAAATATTTGACCATTTGCGCAACAAGCATTCCCTCAGAACGTGTGTTTAGCACTGCAGGTAACATCGTTACATCATTCAGGGCCTCCCTTAAACCTGACAAATCAACATGCAGTTTTTTCTAGCAAAAAATATGAAAGCTGGGATGTAAAACCATAGCCTAGTCTATTTCATTTTGCATTTATTTATAAACATGTTAAATGGTAAATGGACTGCATTTATATAGCGCATTTTTCTGACCAACAATGGCCACCAAAGCGCTTTACACTGCCTCACATTCACCCATTCATTCATATATTCATACATCGACGGCCGTGCCAGCCATGCAAGGCGCCAGCCATGCAAGGCGCCAGCCATGCAAGGCGCCAGCCATGCAAGGCGCCAGCCATGCAAGGCGCCAGCCATGCAAGGCGCCAGCCATGCAAGGCGCCAGCCAGCTCGTCGGGCAGCTGGGGTTAGGTGTCTTGCTCATGGACACCTCGACACTTGGTCAAGAGGACCCGGGGATCGAACCACCAACCTTTCGGTTGCTAGACCCACTGAGCCACTGCCGTTCCTTACTATGTTCAATTGCCTTAGCCTCTGGTGTGTGCATGAAAGTCTGTGTGCGCACGTGCGCGCGGGGGGATTTAAAGCATATACCGCACTACCGCGGGATTTTCTTGCTTTTCAACCGCGGTAAGAAAAAATCCATACCGCCCCTGCCCTACTTTGGGCAATTTCAATCAGTAAGTATTTGGGAGCTTGCAACGCACAGGGGTTGAATACTGACACAAGCAAAAATAACAATGTATCATGTCATTAGGGCCCGATGGTTTCCGCGTTGCGGAAAAGACGGACGGAATCGCGGAATCTATCAATAAAAACTGAATTTACTTATAACACAGAAATTTTGCGGAATTTGCATATTTTCGAGCAATCTATATATATTTTTCTATAATCCAAATATATTCCAGTAATATTAACAACTGTCATTGAGTTTGTCCTAATACAAAAGGCAGCAAACATGGTTAATTGTTTAATTGTTTAAATAATTTAATTAATTGATAACTGAAAGCTATTAAAAACGGTATTCACTCCATTCTAAATTTTCCAATCAAACAATGCTTGTTTTTCTCCATTCAATCACTTATCCAAATGCATATAACTATGATATATAACTAGGTATAGGCTACTATGTTCCTTCGCCTAAAGCAATTCTCTGATGGTCTTGCTAATCAGGCAGCTCACACTCAGGGAGAGCAAGGTGGAAATAGTGGGACTGCTGCTGAATGTTATGGCTTTGTCCACACGATTGCACCTGATACAACTTCTTAAAATAACGTTTAGAAATATTTTTGTTTGTTGTTGTTCCACTTTTCTTCCATATGTTAGGAAATCTTTGTCTACTCTTTTATTTTTTATTGTGGGTAGATTCATCTTTAAGAAGAAATAATGTGTTATTAACATGACAAATATTTTGTGAAATAGCCTTCTGCCTGTCTAGAAATAAGTACTTTGATCATATGGAAAGTAAATTTAGCCTACCTGGCAATGATTGTTCAAACTGTACAGCAAAATTTTCTATATTTTAGGTTCGGGTGCGGGCTTCTGAATGCAACTTTTGTCCAAATCACAAAAATTGGAAAAAATAACGGAAATCACAGAATTTGGAAAAAAATAAAACGGAATTGGCCAAAAAATAACACGGATTTCATAGAGCCCTATGTCATTCAGTAACATGTGAGAATGGTTAAGGGTCTTTTTGTGTCATGTGTCATGTTTGTTGTCAGTGGGGCCTACCTTGTCTCCCACTCTCTTCCCACCAAGTTGATTACCACATTTGAATGAGCCAACGCATCTCTGATGGAGTCCTTATTCCTGGCATCCCACTCCTAAAGTGGACAGATATATCAAAAGGTGAGTGGCACATGAGGTGTGAGGACAATATGGCATTAAAACAACATCAACTCTTATCAAAAGATGAATACACTTTTGGAAGTGAAATTGTTTAATTTGCTAAATATTTAATTGGTTTTACCATGAAGATGATCTGACCAAGGTCCCCCATGGGTCTAAGGTACATGAGATCATACTGGTCACAACGGTGAGGAATCACAATTTGAGAACCCATACGACCTAAAACAAAAACAACACATGGCAGGTCAACATACAAGATCAGTCAAAAGTTAGGACACACCTACCCATTTTGCTCCTTCAATTTACATCATAAAAATGACACAATGATAACAAATGTTACAAGTCTCAATTTAAAAAAGGAATATTTATTGAACTTAAAGCTACATTGTGTATTTTTTTGTTGATTCTTGGCAAATACCCCTTTGTTCTTTCAAAAATATGTAATTACTTCCACCAACTAATCAAAGTATTCTCGTAAGCATAGAATCTTTCATTCAGTATACATACGATGGAGTCACTCGAATTTTCGCAGCCATGTTAAGCCACCATCTTTAAAATACATTAGCCAAATAGCAACATCCCTGGAAATTCAAGCTCTGCCTTTCGCGTTTTTACACTCAGTGGCTCCATGACGAATGCCAGGGGGAAATTACTCATGACTGCCAGCAGATTTGAGAGACTTTTGAAGACGGAGGATATCGAGCCTATTCTCGAGGGCATGTTATGGCAGCACTGGCCCTAACTAGCTATAGATTAGGCAAGAACCGTTCCTGACATCACAAACTCGGATTTTCGGTTTAAAAAATAATAGTGCTCATAATTCATTACAATAATCATTGTTAATTCATTGTATAGGTAGTATCCATGTTCATGTGTTGCTAAAATTAGTCTTTTGTTGGATAAATCACACTTATTGTTTCTTTACACAATACAATGGCATTTGTTTACAATTCACTAGCTATATAATGAATTAACTATGATTATTGCAATGAATTAAAACGAGCGCTTTTGTTTTGGAAAAAAGAAAATCTGAGTTTGTGTTGCTGGCATAATAGCAGGAGGGGCTAGAATGGGTATTCAGTTCAACACTGCAAGGACATAAATAAAATATCCTAAACAAGACTCAAACAGACGTAACAAATCGAAACAAATCCAAACATTCAAACAAAGTATATTGCGCTGGGCACCGTCACCAAAGTCGGACAATGCATTCAAACGCTAGACTCTTTGCGCCTTACAATCTCGCTCCCGAAATCTGAAAACTGGTCGGTGCACAGCAAAGTGAGAAATATGAGTTTCTTCTTCACTAACATGATACACGGTCAAAATCACCCCTTCATCTAAGAGTTGCAAAACATAGCAGGGAACGCAATGGGAACCAACATTTTAGTACAGAACAGGAATAGCAGGTGATGCAGCTGCTCCATACCTCATCAACGCAGCAATTTTTTTTGTTAATTATCTTATCAGCCTCGTCTGTTTGAGTCTTGTTTAGGATATTTTTATTTATGTCCTTGCAGTGTTGTTTACTGTAACATATTTCTTGTGATTAGTATTACAGGGCTCGACAATAACGATGGCCGATGGCCCGGGGCCAGTAAAAAGTAACGTTGGGACAGTTAGACTAGCAACACTCTGTCCCGATCGGGCCACTGCAAAGGAATGATTGAAGAAAAAAAAATTGCATTGTAAAACTTAACATCCTGCATACGTTTTGCTATTTGCTACATGGGTACATATCTTTGCATCTCGCGCACTGTTGGCCAATCAAGAGTTGAATAGTGACTGTCGAATTACAACTGGCGCGAGACACTGAAGTGAAGATTCAGCAACAAAGGAGAGCTACGAGCTCAAACGAAAGCAAACTTTTTTACCTCAGTGGAAAAAATAATTTACCTGGATTGACTTTGATGGAACTAAAATGCACTGTATTGTCTGTCGTATATTTCCGTCTAAAGCAGACAAAAGTGGATGTTTTTACACAGGCACCAACAATTTTCGAAAACAATCCCTGACCATCCATGCTAATAGCAGACAGCGCCTGGTTTGCGTGACAGCTAAGCGGGTCTTTGACGATCCATCTTCCGGGCCGTTGACCATGCTGGTTATGAATTTGAATGCAGATGCCCATAGTGTGATTGCATGACTTATAACAACTGCATATCACGTAATTAAGACGGACCAGCCGTTCAGAAAAATTGTGTCGACTTGGGGTATCAGTATCATACTGATGTGGCGTGTCATAGGTAAGTAGCTAGATACTTCTATTGATTATTTTTAGGATGGGCAGATAATGGTTATAAACATTTAGCTAATTGGCAAGATGTTATGTTATAGTTAACGTTTTCTCTGTGTACATGTGGGTGTATAGACTTACCTCTGCTAATAAAGTTATATTTTTATAAAAATAAGACTTTGATCGTCAATACCTTGTCAACGATACATGCATACATATAAATACAGTTTTACCATTCTAGAGATGTTTTATTTTGCGATTTAATAACGGGCATGGCTGATTAGGGCTGAGTGAATTTTGGCTGAGAAAATGGTCTTTTTTATTGAGGGACCAGAGGCTTCACAGTTTAAGCCAGACAGAGTTGTGCAGAGATGGCTGTCATTAGGGAAGAGAGCATGTCATGTTTGACGTTAAAAGTAAATTGTTTTGCTGACTTATTTTTTAATCACTAGAAATTTGATTTCTTTTTTGTTGTTTTTATATCCAGGATGTGTTTAATAAATGGTTAAAAATGTTAACAGAATAATATAAGTTCTAAGTCTTTAGTGTTTTGTAACAATTATAAATTTCGACTTTGGGGGGGACGGGACAGTAAAAATTGTTAACGTTGAGCCCTGTATTAGATTGCGCATCGCTCAGTAGGCTACCTCAAACCCATTGTGACGCATTAACGCAGGTGTCGTATGCGATTCATATATTTTATTACTTTTGAACAATTCCTTTTACCGAGTTAAGAGCCAGGCTTCTTGGTGTTACTTCCATTTAGTAGTTTGATCTGCAGGTTGCGATTCTACTGCAGACTTAATTAAGCACAGTCTATCATGCGCACATACAAATGCTGCAGGCAAAATTGAAAATAAGATTTAGAAGTGCTCATTTATTTAATATAATGATCTTTCAATAATCATTGAAAGACATTGCTTTCTAATCAAATCCATTCATTCAAATAAGGTATATTGTGCTGGTTACCGTCACCAATGTTGGACAATGAATTCAAACGCTAGAGACTCATTGCGCTTTACAATCTCGCTCCTGACATCTGAAAACTGGTCAGTGCACAGCAAAGTGAGAAATACGAGTTTCTTCTTTACTAACATGATACACGGTCAACATCACCCCTTCATCCAAGAGTTGCAAAACATAGCAGGGAACGCAACGGGAACCAACCTTAGAGGTAGTCACAGTATATTGGCTAAATACTCAAGTCACCATATGTTAACATTAGTCTATTAAGGCAAAACCAATCTTCCTTCCAGCTATTGGTAGTTGGCCAAATACCAGGAATAGGCCTATTTTTTGAATATTATTGTTTATTGACGATACTCTGTTCACAAAAACTCAGTAATTATTAGCAATGAATTTAATAGATGTGTTACATGCTATTACAACAGATTCATACATCAGATTATGACTAATTCTAAAAACATTATCAGTTATCAATTTATGGGAATTTGTAATAATATCACATTGGATAGTAGGCTGCAGTACTACATGATATAGTAATGTTATTTCTCAACATTTGTATTGATTTGCTGCTGGGTCATTTTAGGGCTAGTGTGCACTAGGGCTGAACGATGTTGTGTTTTATCATCGACATCGCGATGTGCGCATGTGCGATAGTCACATCGCCGGAACATGCGATGTGAAGGAGGGAAGCACCAAACAGTGCTGGGCGGTATACCGGTTCACACCGAATACCGGTGTTTATTTTTGTTATGATATGAATTTTTTATATACCGCGATACCGGTGTATTTGAATACATAACGTCCGGAACGCTACGCTGCGCAACACTGTTTCAGTTCAGACCCTTTTCAATGTTGCGCTTCTAAACACGCCTAGTAGCCAGCAGGCACAGCCAGGGCGCAAGATGCTGATTTATATAAATTATTTAAAATGTATTGTTTTTCTGACTCTCTAATGCCATTAAGATTTAGCTGTATTTCTTTGGAGAAAGACCGTTTTGTTCAATCGAAGATACAGGGCACATTATTTACGTTAGCAGCGAACTACATGGATTATCAATCAAATGCCTGGAAATAGCCAACGTGTTGTTTGTTAAAACGGTACTAACTACGTTACAAACAAATCTTAATCAGTCACTTTCAGCTGTGCGATCCATCCCAAAACATTGTTTTCCATCACTACAGTATTGAATATTAGCTTGTTAGGACTGACGCTTCACTGCCCTTCCTCGTGCTAAATTGTGAATATATTTTCTGTTATCTTTCTCAAGTTAGGACAATGTTAGTTGTTTTGTCTAACTAAAGCTGGTTAAAGCAGCTAATTCCATGTATTTTTGGCTTTTTAACTCAGAACAATTAGTAAAGGGGATTAGCTATTTACAATTCTCTTGCAGGCACATCGAATTTAGGAATCTACTTATTGTTAGTGGAATTTATAATTACATGAAAATAATATATTTTTAAGCCAATGTAATGCAAGTATTTTATTGGTAGCTTCTCTTTTCTTTTACACTTTATGGCTTATGGAACGAAACGGTTGCCAGAGGCGACGTTGGAACGTTTAAAACAGAGCCATATAATAGAGAGAGACAGTATGGCCAACTAGGGAATCGAGTGTTCTGAGCTATCCCGATATGCGATTGGTTTCGAGGTGGTCACGTATTTTGTGGACTCCATGTTGGAGCCCAAAATTCAGCTGATTCCCATTGACATAGTTTAGCGAATAGTGGAAAAAATGTAATACATTATTTTAAAAATTACAGAAATCACTGAAAAAAATGCACAACTGTGGCGCGTTTGGCTGCAATGAAAGAAGAAAATTACAAGTTCCCCCGTGAACCAGAAAAGTGAGGGAGCTGTATGTGAAATGAATGTGTTTTTTTAGGCTACAACATGGGAAGGTAGGGCTGGGAGGTATACCGGAAAAAACTATATACCGGTATTTATGTATGTAGCGGTATGCTATATTCGTTACCAGTATTTTTTTCATATGTCATTCCGCCAGCTGCAACAACTGAGAATAATCTTATTTTAGAATAAACTGCGCCCCCAAAATCTTAATGCCCACTGCGTGACACAAACAAACACACGTGAAAAAACAAACACCTGGAAGTTAGATAAACGGTGGAAAAAACAATGGAAGGTGCAGGTAGAATTATCCGCGCAGCAGCAAGCAAAAAATGTGTTGTTAAAAAGGGTGCAACGTCGATAGTGTCGACATGGTTTGGTTTAAGATCCCGTTTACACGTACACGGACGGTGATTTTGAAAAACTGAGATATTTCCCTTCGTTTGTGCCCTTCGTTTACAAGCAAACAGAGAATACGCCCTTGAAAACGATTCTTTCCAAAAACTCCGGCCAAAGTGGAGATTTTTGAAAAATCCGTTGGCATGTAAACGAAGGAAAACGGAGGTTTAGGCAACCGACGTCACAGTATGCGCCAGAACATGTACCTGCGCCAAAAGTGCGACCTGTTTACATTTTCATTTGGCTATTTTTGGGAATCTGATTGGCTAACGTGGGCTTCAGCCTTTCGTTATACTGCCACCTACACCTTTGGCATGCTCTTGACGGCATATACACGCTTGGTTCTATTAGCGCCTGCACTAAGCCACTCGACCAACGTTATAACAAGGGAAAAAAGTTTATGGGGGTTGTTTGGCTCGAGTTCAAAGGCTATTTTTCCGTGCCCAGAACCTGTGAAACCGATCTGATTGTCAGAACTATACCAGTAGTTAATCTAGTTAAATGACAGTGGGACTTTTTTTGTAATTCATAAACCTAAGCAAGTACTGTGGTGGTGCCATGACATGCCACGGTTCAGCACTAAAGCCATAGACAGTGGATAGGCTTGTTTTTTTGCGGTTGCAAAGTTATTTATTAGTATTCCTGCATTTAATAAAGATTTAAACAATAGCACTACTTTTACTTACTAAGTCTTGTTTTCTGGTGTTCCAACAAAAATCATAATGAACAAACAAATT
>JACXGM010027586.1:0-14420 GCA_016801145.1 Umbra pygmaea | reverse complement strand
TGTTTGTGTGTGACGTGAATGAGAGGTGCGCTCGAAGAGTGGGCCGCACTACCTCACATCTGCAGGCAGGTGGCCCAGTCCGAATTGCAACAAGTATAGCGATTATAAAATAGTTTTTCACGAACCACCTTACCGGCCCAACAACTAGCGGCCCACCGGGAACTCTCCCGGTTCTCCCGATTACCCACCCCGGCACTGAGTTATATCAATAAACTATATTATTATGAATGATTATAAATATGCTACCTATCAAGTTCCCCACATGGCTGACAAGCACACGTTATTTCAGTAGGGAGCAGGCTGCTGTTTAGCCTCCAGCCACTCACCTGAAGTACTTCTCCAGGTCTATGACCACCAGACAGGGCATCTTGCCAGGGTTGCAGGACAGGAGACTCTGGGTCCATGAGGTCAATGAGAGGCTACAGTCTGTACCTCCAGCCCTCTGCTCCTGGAAAAGAAGGAGAGAAGGAACGTGTCATGATGCAGGAAGTGTTTTTGTGTGTACAGTGTTTGTGTGTATAAATTGTGTACTGTACTTGTGTGTGTAGATGTGTTTTTTCTGTGTATAAAGTGCTTTATGTGTGTATCAAGTGTTTTTGTGTGTACAGTACAATTGTGTGTACAATTGTTTGCATGCGTACAGTTGTATGTGTACAGTAAATACCATAAGCCTGGTTATAAGACATCATTCATGGACTAGTTTTACTTTAAATATTAGCAAGTCATTACATACAGCCATATGCAAAAGTTAGACACCCCTGACAATTTGCATGATTTTCATTTATAAATAATTGGGTATTTTGATCAGCATTCAGCAATTTAATTTTGATCTATCAAATAACTGGAGGACACTGTCATATTTCAGTAGTGAAATTAGGTTTATTGGATGAACAGAAAATGTGCAATATGCATCAAAACTAGACAGATGCATATATTTGGGCAGCCCAACAGAAATATCACATCAATATTTAGTTGAGCCTCCTATAGTAGAAATAACAGCCTCTAGACGCTTCCTATAACCTGTAATTTCTGGATTCTGGATGAAGGTATTTTGGACCATTCCTTCTTGCAAAACATCTCCAGTTCAGTTAGGTTTGATGGTTGCCAAGCATGGACAGCCAGCTTCAAATCACCCCACAGATTTTCAATGATATTCAGGTCTGGGGACTGGGATGGACATTCCAGAACATTGTATCTGTTCCTCTGCATAAATGCCAGAGTAGATTTCAAGGAGTGATTGGGTTGTTGTCTTGTTGAAATATCCAGCCCTGGCTTAAGTTCAACTTTGTGACTGATTCCTCAACATTATTCTCAAGTAACTGCTGATATTGAGTGGAATCCATGCGACCCTCAACTTCAACAAGATTCCCAGTACCGGCACTAGACACACAGCCCCACAGCATGATGGAACCTCCACCAAATTCTTTTAAATTTTGTGGGTAGCAAGTGTTTGTCTTGGGATGCTGTGTTCTTTTGCCACCATGCATAACACCCCTTGTTATGACCAAATAACTCCATCTTTGTTTCATCGGTCCACAGCACCTTCTTCCAAAATGAAGCTGGCTTGTCCAAATGTGCGTTTGCATACCTCAAGTGACTCTGTGGCATGTGTGCAGAAAAGGCTTCCGCATCACTCTCCCGTACAGCTTCTCCTTGTGCCAAGTACGCTGAATTGTTGAACGATGCACAGTGACACCATCTGCAGCAAGATGATGTTGTAGGTCTTTGGAGTTGGACTGTGGGCTGTTTTGACCGTTCTCACCATAATTTGCCTTTGCCTCTCTGATATTTTACTTGGCCTGCCACTTCTTGCCTTAACAAGAACTGTGCCTGTGGTCTTGCATTTCCTCACTATTTTCCTCACAGTGGACACTGACAGCTTAAATCTCTGCAATAGCATTTTGTAGCCTTCCCCTAAATCACAATGTTGAACAATCTTTGTTTTCAGGTCATTTGAGAGTTGTTTTGAGGCCCCCATGTTGCCACTCTTCAGAGGAGAGTCAAAGAGAACAACAACTTGTAATTTGCCACCTTAAATAACTTTTCTCATGATTGGATGCACCTGTCTATGAAGTTCAAGGCTTAATGAGCTCACCAAACCAATTGTGTGTTCCAGCTAATCAGTGCTAGGTAGTTACAGGTATTCAAATCAACAAAATGACAAGGGTGGCCAAATTTATGCACCTGTCTAATTTCATTTTGATGCATATTGCACATTATCTGTTAATCCAATTAACCTTATTTCACTAAAGAAATATTACTGTGTGCTTAAGTTACTTGATAAATGAAAATGAAATTGCTGATCCAAACACACAATTATTTATAAATTAAAATCATAGAAATTGTCAGGGGTGCCTAAAATGCTTAAGAATTCACAAGAAGTGAATAGGGTTAGAACTTTATTCTAGTTATCCATAAAACACTTCTCTGCTGGCTCTTTGAACCAAGATATTTACCATTCATTGGCTACAAATACCTGATTACTTGTCATTACAAATAGACAAATTCACAATTTCATTTATGAAAAACATTTGTAATCTGCAATCTCCATAGTGTACATGAATTTAACAGCACAATCTAACAGCTTATCATAACATTCAGGTGTTCAAATACATGAATTTAACAGCACAATCTAACAGCTTATCATAGCATTCAGGTGTTCAAATGCAGGTAGTCAGCAGAAACAGTGTAACTATAGCAACACGTCTCACCTGAGAGGAGCTGTGAGCCAGCGTGATGAAGTCCTCCACCTGTACCTGCATCACTGTGTGTGCTTCTGGGATACACACCACTTCACCTGTCTGGGAAGTTACAGAATTTAAGGGATTTTGTGAAGATTGCATTCAGCCAATCCCAAGTGACTGATCAGCCAATCACCTTGCTCAGTAAATCAAAATATGCAGGATCCACTAGGGGGCGTTTTCTGCTCAGAGGTGCTACTTAGTAATCTACTCTGACAATAATATATAAGTAATAATGACACAACACGCAGTCAAATTATTTCCTTTTTTTCAGGAGAGGAGCTCAAAATTGCATATATTAAGCTATTTCAATATCGATTTAGTATTAAAAAATTTGCTTTTGGGAGTCAGCATGCTTCTTTAACAACTCTGGCATCACTTCACATTGCTAAGGGTTTAGCTAAATGCAACGTGTTGTGTTTACCTTGGACAACATACCTTCATTTATAGATTAGAACTAAACTGATTGATTACTGAAAACTTATCAAACCGAGAACAACATCATTACTTGGATGCTATAAAATATAATCTGTTATGAAAACCTCTCATATACTCAGTGGGGTCGAGCCTGACTATGGATTCTCCGACTTTGACCGGGCCCCCAGCACAAAGCAGCGCATATTGGCGTAGCGGTGCCCGAGATTCGGGATAGATACATCAGGTTATCTACCTTGCCACATCGCACTCTAGCGACTCCTTAAGTTCAGATCGTGTACCTGTAATTTCAATCGCGGCAGTATTGTCGTTGAACATAGTCATTGTTAAATGAATCGGCCGGCTCTGCAACATGTTACCATAGAAACGCCCTTCACTATCCAGGGAGTTGCGGAGCTGCTGACAAGGCAGGGTTAGTGGGAAATTGAACAAGCCAATTGGACAGGGAAAAAAATATATGGGAATAAGTAAATAAAAGTCTCATACACCTGTCATTCATATTCTCTCTTTCAGACAGACCCATAGCTACCCATCTTCTCTCAGATGTTTATGTACAAAACATGTACACCTACCAGCAATACCAAAAAACAATCACTGATTAAAATATACAGTATCTCACAAAAGTGAGTACACCCCTCACATTTTTGTAAATATTTGATTATAACTTTTCATGTGACAACACTGAAGAAATTACACTTTGCTACAATGTAAAGTAGTGAGTGTACAGCTTGTATAACTGTAAATTAGCTGTCCCCTCAAAATAACTCAACACACAGCCATTAAGGTCTAAACCGCTGGCAACAAAAGTGAGTATATCCCTAAGTAAAAATGTCTAAATTGGGCGCAATTAGCGGTGTCATGTGACTCGTTAGTGTTACAAGGTCTCAGGTGTGAATGGGGAGCAGGTGTGTTATATTTGGTGCAGGGTCCGTTTGAAGGACCATTGGTTGCTCTTGATAGTTCCTTACTGGCCCAGGTGGATTCAGCCTCTTACTCTCCCTTACTAACCCTAACCCTTCTCCCATCTGGTTCTTCTTCCACATCAGCATAGATGTCAGAAAAGGTATGTTTGAAACCACACAATTGACATTTATCACTCAATATGTATGTCATGTACCAAATGCTATTGGGCTTCCAGATTTTGGGCTTTTCTTTGTGAAAGAACATTAGTGTCTCACGCATAATAATCAATATTTCACAAAGTAGCACATTCATGTGAAAAAAGCCACATAAATTTATGACATACTCGCGCTAGCTTGAATAATCTGTATCAGTAACCAGCCTAATAAATAACTAATCACTATTATTTATATATCCACATGACAGAGATAGATGTGTCTGTTTCAGAGATTTGTGTTTATTAAGGGCGCAGATGGCTCAGTGGGTAGGGAGTCAGACTTGTAGTCAGAAGGTTGCCAGTTCGATTCCCGACTGAGCAATTACCCTAATTGCTCCCAGGTCGTTGCTGTAAATAAGAAACTGTTCTTAGTCAACTTACCTGGTTAAATAAAGGTTAAATTAAATAAAATAAAAAAAAATTAACCCTTATTAGACAGGGGGAGAAAAGCTGAGACCATATCTGTTTTGAAGATGTGCCCTGTGACAAAAAAGGATGTTGCTCTGTATCCTAAAGTGTGTATCCTAAAGTGTGTATCCTAAAGTGTGTATCCTGAAGTGTGTATCCTGAAGTGTGTATCCTGAAGTGTGTATCCTGAAGTGTGTATCCTAAAGTGTGTATCCTAAAGTGTGTATCTTAAAGTGTGTATCTTAAAGTGTGTAGGCTGCAAACAGGGACGTCTGTAATGTACATTTAATCTGTGTGTGGCTCTAGTCACCTGACAGGTGGGGGTTCTTCTAACCCAGCTGACACTGCGAGGAAGGGGCTGTTTTTCTATAGCACAGCTGCAGCCCAGAGCATGGAGTGATGTCAGGAGAGTGCCCCCCCCCTCCAGCTGTAACAGAGCTACACACACACACACACACACACACACAATCAACTGGACGGTAGGAATCATGGATGCTCATTGGCTGAAAGTCTTGGTACAGAATGGGAACCATTTGGAGTATCTGGAAGTAGAAACCACAGAAAACCACATCTGCTTAAACTGATAACACACAAGCATTTCTACGTTTTCATGTCTTTACTGAACACACAGTGTAAACATTCACAGTGCAGAATGGAAAACGTATGTAAATGCTTGGGTTTAATAACTGGTTGATCCTCCTCTGGCAGCAACGACCTCAACGTTTCCTGTAGGTGCAGATCAGACCGACCCAACAGTCAGGAGGAATTTTGCACTATTCCTCTTTACCAAAACTCTTTCAGTCAGGAATATTCTAGGAATGTCTGGTATAAACCGCTCAAGTTCATGCCATAGCATCTCAAAACTGGCCCAGTCAAATTCCTGAAGGCTTATCTTTTCTGTTGAAGCTATTCTGTTGTGAATTTACTTATGTGGTTTGGATCATTGTCCGATGGCATCAATCATCTACTGCTGAGCTTCAATTTGCAAACAGTTGGCCTTGTATTCTTCTACAAAATGTCTTGATAAACATAGAAATTCATTTTTCCATCGATACTAGCAAGCTTTCCTGGCCCTGAGGCAGCCGCAAACTGACATCCCCTACACCTGCATACACTAGGCCCTCCGTGGAAGGGTTTGGACACCCCTACACCTGCATACACTAGGCCCTCCGTGGAAGGGTTTGGACACCCCCTACACCTGCATACACTAGGCCCTCCGTGGAAGGGTTTGGACACCCCTACACCATTCTTTATATCTGGCAAGAGGTTTTGATGCTGGTGTGCCACACACAGGGTTGTGTCTTCCTTCCAAACAATTCAACTTTTAATCTTGCCACATAATATTTTGCAAACTTCAGAGGTGCAGAAACGTTTTTTTTAGACAGCAGTGTCTTCCACCACAGTATTATCCCATTAACTCCATTCTTATTTAGTGTTTTATGTACAATAGTGTCTTCAACAGAAAAGTTAGCATATTCCATATATATTTTTCCACATTATATAAATATTTTTTTTTATATTTCCCCATTTTTCTCCCCTCCAATTTCCCTCTCCAATCCTGCCATGTCAGCAGCTCCGCAACTCCTTGGCCAGATCTGTGGGATGGCGAAAAGCGCACACATGGTTCATCCAACCACATGTTGCCCAGCCGCCAATTATTTTCGCAATGCGAATTAAACACGGTAGCCTTTAGTCGGATCATGCACGGGATGATTATGTTTACCAACTATACAGCCGCGATTGCACACACAGGCGCCCGATCTAGACACAAGGAGTTGCTGGAGAGCGAAGTGGAAGGATAAATAATCTGATTTACCTAACCCAATAAACTAGGCCAATACACATCACTTCCTCCTCCACCCACCTGATCTTACATCACTTCCTCCTCCACCCACCTGATCTTACATCACTTCCTCCTCCACCCACCTGGATCCACAGACACCACTACGTGCTTAATACACTCCTCTGGTCGCATCGCTTTCACAGCTTCAGCCTGAGCCTTCTTTTCCACCTTCTGTCTGTCCTGCTCCAGTTTCCGTGCCTCCTTTTCCCTCCGCTGCATCTCCCTGGCCTCCCTTCTACTCCGAGCCTCGTCCTTGGAGGCCTGCATCACACCTCCAGCTCTCTTGGCAGGCCTCTGCTTGTCAGGGAATGTGCTCCCAGCCGTGAAACAGGGCTTAGACAGTGGCCCCAGCTTAGGGAGAGCTAGCCCCATTGGGTGATACAAATCAGGTTCTCCACCTCTAACATTCTCCATCCTTAGGTGACCATTTATTGTCTGGTGTGACTCTGAGTGCCTGTTCTGTCCAGACAGGACTAAACCAGACTGACGGTTGTTACATCCTAAACCTTCCTCTCTCTGTTTGAGTCTCAGAGCCAGAGGCACATCAGGAACATCAACGTCTTCATCCTCACTACTGATTATCATCACCTCAGA
The DNA here is from genome assembly GCA_016801145.1 of Umbra pygmaea. Lineage (NCBI taxonomy): Eukaryota > Metazoa > Chordata > Actinopteri > Esociformes > Umbridae > Umbra > Umbra pygmaea. The sequence continues at coordinate 7,282 of JACXGM010027586.1, read as the reverse complement.
CATCCTGTCCCCTGGATCCAGACCCCCTGCTGCTCTCCCAGGGTCTACGCCATAGCAGGTGTTCTTTTCCATGTCAGCTCTGCCCAGGATCCCCAGGGCTGTCTGTTCTCTGTGGCTCTGGCTCAGGATATGGTCAGGTTGGAGGAAGTCAAACACAGGGAGATCTTCGTCCAGGTCACTGGTAGAGTCACTGTAGCTGCCCATGGTATATGGACTGAGAGTAGATGGAACAAGAAGCAGACTCATAATTGGATTATGTTGGTGCCATTGACTGAATTATATTTGTGGTTGGAAAGGCAGTGTTGAATAATAACAGAACTAAATATACATTGGTTTGCATTCTATTTGAATAGGACTATTTGCCCCAATTTATCAAAGCTGGCCTCTGTGGTCGTAACATTTTTATTGAACTACCTCTAAGTTTACATCATCTGCACATTTTTTTTTACATATTTTTTACTGAGTGATTGATATAGTTTGTATCCTGTGTATTCTATGTGTAATTATAATATTTTATTTCTGTGCTGCCTCTTGCACTGTTATGTTTATCTTGGCCAGGTCGCAGGTGCGAATGAGAATTGGTGCTCAATCGACCAACCTGGTTGAATAAAGTTGAAATAATAAATAATAATAAACCCGTACAATGCTTGAGTAGGTAAAGTAGTTAATTTGCCTAGGTAACAGCTAGTATTTGAATATCTAAATGTTCTATCTGAAAAATATACAGTGTAGACGTAGTCATGTTTTATGTGCTGAATAAACTCCAATCGGATTTTGTTCATGTGAGGATTTAATTTAGTTTCTTCAGTTTGTGTGCAACTCAGTGATGTTTGTCCACTCTGGCTACAGTTCATCATGCAAATGAAGGTGGTAGAAAAACACGTTGAGGGAAAGAAGCAGCTAGCTTTTAGAAACCTCTACACTCGTGTGGTGTAAAATGAAGGTACAATCCAGCGATGCTTCCCTTTGTGCTGTGAAATATTTGAGTGCAACTCGGCAATTAACCGATTTTAACACCTTTGTAGACAGTGAGAAACATATTTACTCAGTATTTTAAGAAAACAACCTTGAGATTAAACACAAGACTTTGTTGACGAGAAACGTGTTTTTCTCAATACATGTATGTGCCTTATTATGTTTGTGGGTGTGATTAACTGAACTGATGCTGCGGAATTGAAGTGTAGTAACACTGCAACTATAAAATAAGTAGTTAGATAGCTATCGTAACTCACGTTGTTTTTAGCTTTCTTGTAAAATAATGTAATCTGAAGGAAGACAATGCGAAGCAGATAGTGCCCTATCGTAGACATTCAGGCTTTCGTCTTGTTCGCCATTTCAAATTCTCTTTCCGCGGGTTCTTGTTTGACGCCGGAAGGATTTTAATGTAACAGCAATACGTCACATTATCCAAGATGGCTGCCTTGGCGTTTTTGGTGTCGAAGTCCACAGCAGGTAAAATAAACGTTCATCATTCATGTGAATTGATATAAACTAGATATCTGTAAAGGTGTCGCTAACAGCAGCAGGTAGCCAGTTAACCGTAACGCTCCGGTCAGACCAACTGCATCAATGCATCACGGTTGCTTAAACTTGTACGACTCCACGGGACTGTCATTCCGGCATGAATTCACTGCACACCGGAACGCGATGGAGGAACAAATAATGTTTACATTCTCTGCGTGACCTTGTTTGTTTGACCTTTACACGTCTGCCGAAAGTTAGAGAGTCAAAAACACTACGTAACTCCCCAGTATGCTTGCATCTCCAAATCCACTCTTTGACCCATACAAACATTGGCTGTTGGCAGGGCGGTGGGTCTGGTCCATAGACCACAAGTGTATCTCTCCCCTGCAGTGTGCTGAGTTTTTCTCGCAAACAATGTTGTCCGGAGTGTGCACTTCAGACTGAAGTTACATCTAGCAGACAACAGGTGCTGGAAAACGTAGCCCAGGGCCAGACAAAAGTTTTTTTAAACATCTATATTGGCTACTGTCAGCTAACTTCTGCGTCTGTTCTAGAAAATGAAAAACTCATCCAAGACGGATGCTTAGATAATGAGTGTTCTAAATAATAGTTTAATAATTTCAGTCAGGTGATTTACCCACTACACCATCACACTTATAAGATGTTGTTTAAACATGGAAACCACTAGTTTCAACTTCACAATTTGGTTGTTTAAATGCTAGACATACCTTATGTTCAGCAATGTCAAAGCAAAATGCTAACCAGCTGACATATATTAAAACAAGAGTATACTGTAAATGTGTTCCTTGTTAATGTACATGGATGCTGTTTATTGTACACAACCACAATGTGGTACTCATAAACCTTACACCAACACATGTACAATACAAACACACAAACCTCCATTCTAAATGATCATGTTTTAAATGTTTTGCACTTCAGACTGTTACTTTTATTATCAGTAATCTTATCACATTGAAATTCGTTATGGGCTGAGAGACTGTACATAAGATGCTAGAATAGTGAATCTGAGGGACAGCATGACACACACACACGCATACACACACACAATGACAGGGTTGTGGTTTTAACTCCTACAGTACAAAAAATGGAATGGCAGGAAATTGAACAAGCTTTTTCTGATTCATGGAAAAGTGTAAAGATTTGTAGCTAGGAAGTAAATGGACTGCATTTATATAAAGCATTTTTCTGACCAACAATGGCCACCAAAGCGCTTTACATTGCCTCACACTCACCCATTCATTCATACACCGACGGAGGTGTCAGCCATGCAAGGTTGGTCGTCGGGAGCAACTGGGGGTTAGGTGTCTTGCTCATGGACACCTCGACACTTGGTCAGGAGGACCCGGGGATCGAACCACCAGACAACCTACTTGACCCACTGAGCCACTGCTGCCCCAATAAGTGTTATTGAACATTCTTTTGTTCTAACATTTTTTTACATTTCCAAACTACAATCTTGCAGGTCTGCTCCCTTGCCAGTCCACTCTTGCGAACTGGGTACGGTTCGCGTCAAAGAAGGCAGGCGGTAGCAGCAAGAACCTTGGAGGAAAGAGCCCTGGTCGCAGATATGGCTACAAGAAAATTGATGGTAGTGTCAAAAAAGCTCTTATCAATATGTATAGTTTCTGACATTTCAGGTGCAGGACTTTGTTGACATTTGATATCTAGCTAACAGTTGTTTTCTTTTCACCCATCTTCAGGGAACTTTGTCCATGCTGGCAGTATCTTAGCAACACAGAGGTTTATGCGATGGCAACCAGGAGCACATGTAAGATTCCACAGTCAAGATAACATTTACTCTATAAATCATGCAAAATACATAGAAATACGTACACATACTGGCCACTTTATTAGGTACAACTTGCTAGTGCTGTTCCAACACATTGCAAAGGTGCTGGATTGAATTGAGATCTGGTGACTCTATAGGCCATTTGAATAGAATGAACTCAGTGTTATGTTCAAAAAACTAGTTTGAGATGAGAGCTTTATGACTTGGTGTGTTATCCTGTTGGAACTAAGTAACCATTAGAAGATGGGTACACTGGTCATAAAGGGATGGACATGGTCAGCAACAATTCTCAGGTAGGCTGTGGCATTTAAACTACGAAGTTGGTACTAACTACTAGAGTTTGCCAAAAAGAAATCCCTGACACCTTTACACCACCACCAGATTGAACCGTTGATACAAGCCAGATGGATCCATGCTTTTGTGTTGTTTACGCCAACTTCTGACTCTACCTTCAGAAGGTGGCAACATAAACCGAGAATCATCAGACCAGGCATTGTACTTCCAGTCTTCTATTGTCCAATTTTGGCGGGCCTGTGCCAATCGTAGTCTCAGTTTCCTGTTCTTAGCTGACAGGAGTGGCACCTGGTTTGGTCTTCTGCTGCTGTAGCCCATCTGCTTCAAGGTTCGACGTGTTGTCTGTCTTTACAGATGCTCTACCTCATACCTTGGTTGTAATGAGTGTTTATTTGAGTTACTGTTGCCTTGCTATCAGCTTGAACCAGTAAGGTCATTCTCCCCTGATCTTTACCATCAACAAGGCCTTTTCGCTTAGAAAACTGCTGCTCACTGGATATTTTCAATTTTTCTGAACATTCTTTGTAAACTAGAAATGGGTTGTGCGGTTAAATCCCTGTAGATTGCAAATTTCTTTCTGAAATACTCAAACCAGCTCGTCTGGCACCAACCACCACACCACGTTCAAAGTCACATAAATCGTCTTTCTTCCCCATTCTGATGCTTGATTTGAAAATCAGCAGATTGCCTTGACCATGTCTACATGCCTAAATACACTGATTTACTGCCATGTGATTGGCTGATTTACATATTTCTGTTAATGAGCAGGTAATCAGGTGACAACACATTCATCAATATAATAATGGGGGCATCAGATGGCTCAGTGGTTAGGGAGTCAGACTTGTCGGAAGGTTGCTGGTTCAAATCCAGACAGTGACAAATGTTGTTGTGTACTTTGACAAGACATTTTGTTTACTTACCATAATTTGCTCTGGATAAGGGAGTCTGCTAAATGACTAAAATGTAAATGTAAAAAAATCCTTAACCAGTACAATAAAGATGAGGTCCTAAACATGGAAAAGCAGTTCTAGCAAGGTCAGTGTTTACCAAAGGAATCATTCATGTTACACTGCTCAAAATAATAAAGGGAACACTCAAATCACACATCGGGTCTCGATGCCCAAAACATACTAAAGATCAAAATCTTTACTGCAAATTGTGTATTTCATTGAGAACAAAATGATGTAACAACAGTCAATGGAAACCAAAATCACCTACTGATTGAAGGCTGGATTTAAAATTACACTGAAAATCTACGTAAACAATTGAAATCACAGGCTCTTCCAACTTTTTTCAAACACGGAAACTCAGGATGTGACTCAGTAGTGTGTATGGCCCACACCTCTCTGTATGCACTCCTGACAATGTTTGCTCCTGATGAGATGGCAGATGGTGTCCTGGGGGATCTCCTCCCAGACCTGGATTAGGGCATCAGTGAGCTCCTGGACAGTCTGTGGCGCTACTTCTTCATGAAGTGGTATCTTCTTCATGCCTTTGAGACTTTACTGGGAGACACATCAAACCTTCTTGTGAAAGCACATATACAGTGCCTTGCGAAAGTATTCGGCCCCCTTGAACTTTTCGACCTTTTGCCACATTTCAGGCTTTAAACATGAAGATATGAAACTGTAATTTTTTGTGAAGAATCAACAAGTGCGACACAATCATGAAGTGGAACAAAATTTATTGGATATTTCAAACTTTTTTTACCAATAAAAAACTGAAAAATTGGGCATGCAAAATTATTCAGCCCCCTTAAGGTAATACTTTGTAGCGCCACTTTTTGCTGCGATTACAGCTGTAAGTCGCTTGGGGTATGTCTCTATCAGTTTTGCACAATGAGAGACTGAAATTTTTGCCCATTCCTCCTTGCAAAATGGCTCGAGCTCAGTGGGGTTGGATGGAGAGTGTTTGTGAACAGCAGTTTTCAGTTCTTTCCACAGATTCTTGATTGGATTCAGGTCTGGACTTTGACTTGGCCATTCTAACACCTGGATATGTTTATTTGTGAACCATTCCATTGTAGATTTTGCTTTCTGTTTTGGATCATTGTCTTGTTGGAAGACAAATCTCCGTCCCAGTCTCAGGTCTTTTGCAGACTCCATCAGGTTTTCTTCCAGAATGGTCCTGTATTTGGCTCCATCCATCTTCCCATCAATTTTAGACATCTTCCCTGTCCCTGCTGAAGAGAAGCAGGCACAAACCATGATGCTACCACCGCCATGTTTGACAGTGGGGATGATGTGTTCAGGGTGATGAGCTGTGTTGCTTTTACGCCAAACATAACATTTTGCATTGTTGCCAAAAAGTTCGATTTTGGTTTCATCTGACCAGAGCACATTCTTCAACATGTTTGGTGTGTCTCCCAGGTGGCATGTGGCAACGTTAAACGACACTTTTATGGATATCTTTCAGAAATGGATTTCTTCTTGCCATTCTTCCATAAAGGCCAGATTTGTGCAGTATACGACTGATTTTTGTCCTATGGACAGACTTGCCCATTTCAGCTGTAGATCTCTGCAGTTCATCCAGAGTGATCATGGGCCTCTTGGCTGCATCTCTGATCAGTCTTCTCCTTGTATGAGCTGAAAGTTTAGAGGGACGGCCGGGTCTTGGTAGATTTGCAGTGGTCTGATACTCCTTCCATTTCAATATTATCGCTTGCACAGTGCTCCTTGGAATGTTTAAAGCTTGGGAAATCTTTCTGTATCCAAATCCGGCTTTAAACTTCTCCAAAACAGTATCTCGGACCTGCCTGGTGTGTTCCTTGTTCTTCATGATGCTCTCTGTGCTTTCAATGGACCTCAGAGACTATCACAGAGCAGGTGCATTTATACGGAGACTTGATTACACACAGGTGGATTCTATTTATCATCATTAGTCATTTAGGTCAACATTGGATCATTCAGAGATCCTCACTGAACTTCTGGAGAGAGTTTGCTGCACTGAAAGGAAAGGGGCTGAATAATTTTGCTCGCCAAATTTGTCATTTTTTATTTGTTAAAAAGTTTAAAATATCCAATAAATTTTGTTATGCTTCATGATTGTGTCCCACTTGTTCTTGCTTCGAAAAGGTTGAAATGTTCAAGGGGGCCAAATACTTTCGCAAGGCACTGTAGATGTGCGATCCTGGAGGAGCTGGACTACCTGTGCAACCTGAATGGGCTGCAGGTATCACCTCATGCTACCAGTAGTCAAAACGACACTAAGAAAACGCAGTCAGGAAGGATAAGGAGACTCCAAAACCATTGCATTCTTGGTGGTTGTATTGCCTTTGACAAGTAGTGGCGAGATGTTCTCAAAGATCAAGATCAACTGCACTAAGCTCATGATTCATGCTACATTCAACTTGCAGCAGCTTTTGTCAATACAGTTATAGACTCATACAAATGGACTCTACATGTTAGTCTGAAACTGAGGGAGTAGGACAATGGCTTATATTTCGTAAAGTTAAACTATCTCTTTTCAAGTGTTTTTGGGGGGGTGGACTGTATACATCTTTCCTTGTGTCATTCAACTTGCTTCTTTAGGCTAGCTTTTGTTAGTAGTGAATGCACAGCTGAAAGCCTTATTCCACTTCAACTTGCTTCTTTAGGCTAGCTTTTGTTAGTAGTGAATGCACAGCTGAAAGCCTTATTCCACTTCAACTTGCTTCTTTAGGCTAGCTTTTGTTAGTAGTGAATGCACAGCTGAAAGCCTTATTCCACTTCA
>JACXGM010027585.1:0-14420 GCA_016801145.1 Umbra pygmaea | reverse complement strand
TGCCTTGCCCCTGGCCGCCGCCTGCACTGCCTTGCCCCTGGCCGCCGCCTGCACTGCCTTGCCCCTGGCCGCCGCCTGCACTGCCTTGCCCCTGGCCGCCGCCTGCACTGCCTTGCCCCTGGCCGCCACCTGAACTGCCTGACCCCGGGCCGCCCTTTGTCTCTTCTGACCCCGGGCCCTCTACCCTTCTTGCCCAGGTCCCCTTGGTTTTGCCCACCCCAGAGTTGTGAGCTTGGGGGGGGGGGTTCTGTAACGTCCGGTCCAGGAAGGACCGATGTAGGGACTCTCATTTAGTTTATTCCCTGTGTTTCTTCCCTTGCTCCCTCTTGTATTGTGTTTTGGCTCCCTCATGTGTCTGTTTCATGTCTTGCTTTAGATTATGATTTAGATTATGTCATTTTTAATTGGTCCCCAGCTGTTTCCTGTTTAGTCCTCGTCATGTCAGTATTTAGGTTGTGTGTTTGCTTCCCTACCTTGTCAGTCAATGTTTCCGGTTATGTGTCCTGCTCGATGTTGTATAGGTTTTGCCCCACGCGGCAGTCTTTGATTTATTACAAATAAAAGGTATTTTGATGATTGCAACCTTCGCACCTGTCTCTCTCTACATTTGATACAACAGAGGATAACGTGGCACTTGGCCTGTAAGAGAACCTGCTTCGGTAACAAAATGCACCTTTCTGTAGGACAATGATCCGAAGCACAAAGTCACAGCAACATTGGAGTTCTTACTCAAGAACTAAACAAAGTGAATGGCCAGGTAATGTCCTTATCTCAATTCTGTTGAAAATAAATGGTACTTATATAAAATAGCTTTTTTATGTTGTTACATGACATATTCCAGCTCTTTATTTTTCAAAAACATTTCCCAACATAATAACAATGTTATCTTACAATAATTGATGTTGATATTCAGTGTTTTAAGACAACATATTTGTCAATGTACCATTTGTAATTCAGTAATATGAGACAATTGGTCTGGGTCTGAATGCCTCACTGTCAATAAAAATATTCAGACTAAAGTTAAATGAATTTCAGTAACTGGTATCTAAATAAGGGCTAATGTACAGAGCGGTTGGAGATGTTAAACTGCTCATGACTTTTAGTTATTAAAAGTGTTCTCCAGGCAGATCTGCCTTGGAGTCTGAAGTCATTTGATTGGTTGATTCAAAAACTGAGGGCGGACCTCACATTAAGTTTAATTTTTATTTATATTTCCGATTTATATATATATATAAATATAGCATAGGATTACTTTCACACTCCAGTGTGGTTAAGGTTAGGGTTAAGGTTAGATGTACGGTTAGATATGATTAAAAACTGAGAACTATGCTCATGTGCACATTTTCGATGTCATGTGAGGTCCCCCCTCAGTTTTGAATCAACCAATCAAATGATTTCTGCCTCCAAGGCAGATCTGCCTGGAGAACACTTTTCAATAACTAAAAGTCCTATGAGCTGTTAAACTTGTTGAGGATGCACTGGCAATTCTACATTAGGGACAGTTGGGGCTGTGCCCCACCAGCTGGCGTTGTTGATCGAACTATATTGTTAACAACTATATTGCATGCCAGTAAGATAATATTTTGTCCAAATACATGTTATGAAATGTACTGTCTGTATTGTCCATCCATTTTGGCTTAAAATAGAATTGTCTTGTCTTGTGTTTACACACAACTTCAAGCGGGGCCATGTGCGTGTAGCTATTGTTTTCAATGTTCAGACTGGCTAGACTTATGATTATGCTTGGTGGCTGTATGTTTGAAAAAGTCCAATGGGCTTGCTCTAACTGTGGGTTAACACCCAGTGGGGGGGCTTCGGTCAGTCAGACCCTCTAGAAGAAGCTAGGATTTAGTTGCATGCCTTGCGTTTGCCTCACTGACTACGTGTAATGTGGTTGGTGATAATGTTGTAACAATATGTCTCTGGTTTGAATGACAAAATATGATATGACACGAAATGGTGTGAACTATATGTTGCTGTGTTTTGTACTTAATTGTATAGTTGTTATTTTATGCATTTTTTGCTTTGTGGTAGGTTGTACTTTTTTGGATGTGCCCCACTAGAATTTTGGATGTAAACTCGCCATTGTGAGGATGGACTATGTGCATTGAAACGATACAACTAAAAGACAGGCCTCTGTACTGGCTTATTCAAATCCTACTAATAAGCTTTTTAAGCATACCAGATCAAAGGCTACAAATAAGTGCCAGTTAACCCAAAGGAAAATAAAATAAAACATTACCTAAACCATATTGGAATAAATGTAACCTAAGTGAACAGATCAATATGTAATATTCATTGTTGCTTAATGTCTCCATTTTAGCTTAAAGCTGCCCTTCACAATCCGGTACAGTGTACTTTACTGAGCTTCTCTGCATCAAGTATCTTGCTACCTCAAGGCTACATCTGGGTGAATGACAATGTTACTTTTTACAGGGATACACACAGTTGTCATTTAGCAGATTTCCAGCATTTCTTACAAATCATGTATTCATCTTAAGATAGCTTTGTGGGACAAATACTGTATATCACTCAGTAATAGTAAGTACACCGTACTTAATGAAGCAGCTATCAACAAAGTAAGTGTTGTTGTTGTTGTTGTGCCAATTGTGTAATCTTTTTACTCATACAATCAGAAGTGTAAATTTACTCAAGAATTAAACTTGAGTATAAGTAGATATGCTGTGCTAAAAACTTAAAAACATTTAAAAAGAGTCACTTATTAGATTTGTACTGGAGTAGAAAAATATAAAGTATCTGAATTTAAATGTACCTAACTATCAGAAGTAAATATGTAATCCTAAATGTACGCAAGTAAACAAAGTAAAAGTCAAAGTAGAAGTGAAAAAGGTGTAGCACATCTTTCTTTGCATAATGTAATGGCTTTCTTGGATATATTATAGAAAACAAACTATATTGACATTTATATATGTATTTTATGAAATGTTTTTTTATGTAAACCGCCAAAAGCCCACACCACCTGCCGTTTGAGTTTGAAAATTAAAATAATAGTGATTTTTAAAGCTACACCCTCCTCCTTTCTTGTCTTTTCCTAAATATGTGTATTTTGGATTGTTCTGGGCCCATATTTGTCAAGCTTCTCAAAGTGCCATTTTAGTGCTGAGAATTGACTAAATTTACTCCTACTCTCAAACTTAAGTGTAAAAAACAAGTTATCAAGTTTCTCAAAGCTAAGAATCACTCTTACTCTGCCAGCTATTTAAGACCGCTCAAGTGGTCTCTTAAGTGGTTAGGAGTTGCCAGTAGGGGCATGTGATGGCACTGAGGAGACAGAGACGTGTGCAAATCTTTTAGGAGAGGAAGAATGTTTTTTAATTGTTTGACGTTGTGCAGTTAATTAAAAACGGTATTGTTTGGACAGAGCAAGCATCATCTTCGTCAGTGACATAATTTCACCACTGACTTTATGCAGCAATGCATTTTCAGATTAATTGAAGGTGGTGATGATGCTTCGTTTGCAACAATGCAATGCTGATGATTTGGGCCATCACAACCATTAATAAGCCAATTTGTCATGGAAACAATTATGGCACTTACAGCTCCACACATTGTCACGCGTTTCATTGATTTCCCAACAACACCTCGCATAATCCAACAGAAGCAAACACAGTTCATGCAAATGGCCGGCTTCCCAGGAGTAGTAGGCCCAATGGATGGCACTCGTATAAAGAGCATTATAAAACGGGTCCGGTGATATCTGCAATTTGATTTGCTAAAATTGCTTTCCAAGCCTATGACAATTCCCTGATATCCGCACTGTAGAATTTTGCCTTTTCACTGAAGTGCTGTAGTATGTAATCAAAAGTATCACTACGCCCCCCTGAGGAGCTGAACAAAATAAAAAACCTGGTGGACAATTCCTCTCGCTTCAAATCTCAACACCAACTTCCAAATAAGACCATCTAAAAAATAAAATGGATATTAATATATTAACTTACCACAAAAAGGTTGTCACTGATGTAACCAGCCACAGGTTTTAAGTAATCTAATCATTTTTGTAATAAAGTGTTTTTTCGTGACGAAGCGATAGCTAGCTAGTGGCTAGCTAGTGGTCATGTCAATATCGGTCAATACACCGGTGGCTGGCTCGTTAGCCTAATGTTTGACCTACCACACACTGAGTTTTCCCCATATCACGGGTTGGGTTGTTTATCCATCTAACCCTAGACCCCTTTCTTCATATTTTAAAATATCAAGAAATAGCCTACAGTTGACATCTTTATTATAAAAAAAGAGGAATTACGATAGCCTACCCATTCTACCTGCGAAATTAATATAGGTTACTTCTCTATGAAAACGGTTGTTTGAATAAGACTAACAAGTTGCCGGATATTATTTTTCTGATGATGAATGCTGTTATGTTCAAGTGCAATGCGACTGAAATGAATCCCGCAATTTGACAGCACATGACTGTGTCAAGTGAACAGTTTATAAAAGATTTAGGGATAAACACTGACATTCTGTGCAAACCTTATAATGGATGTCGCAATGAGTTAATTTTTCCAAGGTAATGTAGCTACAGAAAGGTGTTTAAACCACATAGTTTGCAAAGAAAAACATAAGCAAACATTTTATTTACTAGTAGAAATTAGTTTTCACATTTACCTATATTCACATGCTTAATTAATTCATTTAGGCTTTTTCATGATTACGGCGATTGGTGCTGACTTTGCCCAAACTATGCCAATCTATTCAGGGGGCACTGGAAGAGATTTATATTTATAATGTTTGAAAAAATCCATATCAACATCATGTCGTTCTTTGGAAAAGATGATATCCTATGGAATGGAACAGATATTACCCTCACAGTTTTTCTCTCTTAAAACAGCAGAGAGAAATCTAGAAAGGATAATATTTTTAGATATGACCATTTCTAAACACGTTGATATTTTGGAAACTACCATCTACTTCAAGCCGCAGAGTAGTATAACACTTTTACGCACAGACAGTAATAATCCTTGACACCTCATAAAATATAAGCTACCAGTTGGTCAAATACTTAAGTCTACAATGTAACTGCAGTACAGCAGTTAGTAAAATACTTTAGTTTTTGTACTACCTAATAAATGAGAACGAATACTAAATTTATATTTTATTAATTATAGCCTATTAATGACAGCACCTGCATAATACATGGAAGTCTGCCCGTATTCATAACGTTTCATTTCCAGACAAGATTGCACAATGTGGCACTTGCAATGCAAAACTGCACAGATGTCTATACACTTGACTGCGTTAACCATATGTCGTCAGTACAGTAGCTATAGCAGGCTGATTGATGCTGACAGTAAGGTCTGTATCACCTAAACATTTGAATTGCATAAAAAATGCATCACTAAAGCAAACTGGCTAACGAATGCCATTTAAATTAAACTAAACTGTACATAAGTGTTCAGACCTTGTTATAAATTATCTAAATTATCCGTGGAACTAATTGATTTGTGGCGTACTAACATGGCAACAGTAAAAGGAGTGGTGGTGGGTACGTTAATGTTTCACGATAACTGCACGCCTCGTGACCATTTTCTTTCACTAAAAATACTAATTAAAACCTTAATTTTCACAAATAAAATGTTGGCAACCGTTTTATAAGCACATCAACACACTCCAGACTGTGCGTTGCCAGGGAATAACCAAACACCTCCACAGTGAAAGCGGCTTTCAGCCTCGTGGCTTTCTACACTGCTGAGGTGTGCGGTTATTACCTGGCAACACACAGTCTGTCGTGTGTTAATGCTTACTTGCTCCCAGCGTCAACGAGAATGTGAACGTTTATGAACAGGAAGAGGTACCACAGCATCAACACACAAGTTGAGTTTGATGCAGACTACAACATTTTGGATGTGGTACCCAAATGGCCTGGGTCTACCCATGACGTGCGGCTATTGAATGAAAGTGGCCTGAAGCAGCTGTTTGAAAGGAACTTTCTGCCCCCGGAGTGTCATCTAATAGGAGATAAAGGATACCCTTTACGCTTGTGGCTGATCACCCCTTTCCATATGCCACTGACAGAAGCCCAAATGAACTACAACAGGTAGCCTATTATGTAAGCTATTTATACACAATTGTTTCATAGTTTATTAATAGAACACTGTATCTTAATAGAGGCGATAAGTAAGGTTTCAAAGTCACATCGTCTCACACAAAGTGTGGTAGAGAGGGATTGGCCAGTGGAAGTGCAGATTCCACATTCTCCACTCAAATATTTGAATAATTCAGCAAGCAGTAGTGTTTCTTCTTCCCTCCAGTTCGGTTTTCTTTTGGAATCCATGGTGGCAATGATAACATCATTAACTCTAGGCTATATAGGCAGGTCAGGTAACAGCACACTGGTTTGAAATATGTAATTGATGAGTAGTGGAAAACGTGTTGGAAAGTGTTTTTTATCTTTAATTTGCAATGTGTATATCATAATGGATTCTCTTAAATTCTTTATTGTCAAATGTGTGTTGAATGTCAACTCCTCTTAGGACTGTCACCATTTAATGTGAATTTATGTGAGAATATTCTTAAACAAGTACATCTATTCAGTGATTGGTCCTTGCCTATGTCTTCATCCCAAATCAAGTTTGCGGTACAGCAAAGTGTTGTGAATCAGCTCTAAGACTGACACTTAAGATTTAGTCCTACAATTCACTTAAAGTAGGACTGAGATGTTTGATAACTACATTTTAAGGGCAGCTTTGAGTCAAGGCTTGGTAACATTGGTACCCAGACAATTATCCTCTACCCAGTCTCGAAGCACCTCTAACTGAATGAATGCTGTCAATCGCTGAAAGGCCGATATTCCCAGACAAAAGATCTTTAGCCTTGGCTTAGAAATAAAGAAATAATGTGTATCATGTCCAAATTTTTATTTTATTTTAGGCTTTGCAATATAATGTAATAAATAAAGTGACTGGCTATCATGTGTTTAAGAATTGTCGCTGATTATTTTACAACTACGAAACTCTGCTTCTCATGTAATTCAACATTTAGGCTATTTTACACTAATTCTTGGTGTAGCAAAATAAGTACTTCAATAATATTTGTGATAGAATTTACAAAGAAATATTATCAAATAATGCATTTGCTTTGTAGAACAATTGAACATTTGATCTGTGCATATTTGACAGGATTCCAGAAAACTCTAAGCTTGTAAATCCAATTTTTAGACCCTGTTATGTCTGTGTCACAAATACTCAATTTAGTTTGCCCTGTGTTAATGGAAAGATAGAAATTAACTTATTTATTGTTTAAAATTCTACCATAAGCCAGAAATTTAAAATTATAATGTGGCAAATGGGGCAAATGTTGCCGTGTTTACATGCATATATATGTTGAATAACTCATGTAATTCAACATGTAGGATATATTATACTAACTAACAAAAGAATTAATTAAGTATTATTTGGGATTGAATTTAGAAATACATATTATAAACTGATACACTTTCTTTGTGGAACAATTGAACATTTGATCAGCATACAGCAGCTCATTTGTGAGAAGAAGACACAGTCAGGTTAGCAAATGCAGACAGAACAAAACCACTAAACACTGTGTGAAGTGCAATCGTTTTGTTTGCAGTTCTTGCCTTTCCAAACTGCAGAAGTTCTGTGCTGACTGTGGGCCAGAAGCATGCAGAGATTGTTTAGAAGCTATAGTGTAACGATGAATAATAGTGTTGGCAGTTTAATGAATGGATAGATTTTCCTGAAGCATAAGGAAATTAATAGTTACTATGCGTGAAAGCATAGTAACGGCGCAATGGACCATATACTTTTCCATATTTTCATAGATATATTCACGTACACTTCATTATATAATTATTTGGACGATCTTACTTGTAATGAAATGTACAAATACACTTAATTGAAAATTACGCTAATGTACAAAGTTTGTTTGTTCATTCATTGAAAGAAAATACAGCCTACCAAGCTGCTTTTAAAGGCGCTTTATAAAATAAAGATTATTATTATTATTATTATTATTATTATTATTATTATTACCAGTCTGCTAAAATACAGACTGTGAACTATATGATTTTATATGGATATATATATATATTATACAGGTCCTTCTCAAGAAATTAGCATATTGTGATAAAGTTCATTATTATGCCAAAATCATCAGTATTAAAACAATAAATTACCTGAAGTATTTCAGTTGGTGTGCAATGAATCTAAAATATATGAACGTTTAATTGTTATCATTACATTATATCACAATATGCTAATTTCTTGAGAAGGACCTGTATATATAACATGGCCAATAAACACTAAAATATATTTAGCTTTGGCTGAGAATTAACTAAATAATGTGTATCATGTCCAGCTCTCTGGGACAGGTCAAATTTATTCAGCCTCCTGAGGTTGTACAGAACTGGCCACGCTTTTTTCAACATGGTGGATGTGTGCAGTGACCAATCCAGTCTCTCAGAGATGTGGACGCTGAGAAACTTGAAGTCTGCGAATCTCTCAATGGTATATCCATTGATGAGGATTGGGGTATTTACTTCCTCTCTCTAGTCTGTCTAGTGTTGTCAGCTAATGTAATTTGATGGTCCTATAAAAGCTGCGGGAGGCAACACATTCGTGAGTGTACAAGGAGTACTGGAGGGGGCTTAGTACACAGCCCTGTGGGTAGTGTTTTATATACCGGGTGAGAGACTGTCTTATAACTCAGAGAGAGCTACCATGATGGCTACATCACAGGCTACGTCACATTTCTCCCATCACTGATGCAAAGTCATTCTTTTTATTTACTCAGTTTATTAAAAAGATCTAAACTGGAACTACTTTTGTGAAGAATTGGATAACCGTGCTGTAAAATGAAAAATAATGGCTCACAGGATACCGCACACTATGTTCTAATTCAACCCAGTATCACAGCCAAGCGTGTAATACACACGCTGGTCCATTGGGTTTGGCGTGTCAATGTCACGCTTTGCCTCGCCAAGTCAAGAATATTAAATGCATAATGAAGGTACTTTACCAGCAGGAGGTGATACTTTTCGAATTGCATGGTAATGTAGCAGAGTGTAAGAACTGGAGCATATATTTAGCAGGTTGGCAGGATGGGGAAGTTGGAAGGGCGTATCAAAACCAGGCGGACACTTTATTCCAGCGCGATGCAGACGTGTTGCACACATCCGTTTTTTTACGGACTATTCCAGCGCGATGCAGACGTTAATTGCAAGGGTTCAGAGTGGTTAAGGTTAGGGTAAGCATTTGGGTAAGGCTTAGATCGAGATAACTGCAATGGTTCTGAGTGGTTAAGGTTAGGGTAAGGGTTTGGGTAAGGCTTACATCGAGACAACGGCACCGTTTCTGAGTGGTTTCATCCCCAGTGAGGCTGAACCAGCATCTGTATAACACACTTAGGCGACAAGAACCTGCATGTATTACACGCTTGGGCAAGGCAAAGCGCGACACTGACACACTGGACCAGCATGTGTATTATACGCTTGGCCGTGATAATGGGTTGTCTAATTTGAGCAAGGTATGATGTTAGTTGACTTGTTGGGAAATAACGACTGAAAGATGAGTTAGAGTTGTCGGTGACTGGCTGGCTAGCTAAGTAGTTTATTGTCTGGTACTTTCATGCAGCCAGTCGACCAGGCTGGAGGTAGCATATTTAGCTCAAGTGTAGCATCTTGTAATTGTTTAAATACTTGGTGGAACGGGCGTAAAATGAAAAATAATGTTAGAACTGAAACAGAAAACTGAAACAGAAGCGCCCAAACTGTACTCTCAGCTGTTTTTGAAAAAATGGCAGAAAAAACAGTGAATATGACAGAAATAAGGCACCCTTATTTCCCTTTAAAAGGCACCCTTCCCTAACATTTGGTTGCTCAACCCTTGGCAACAACACACTCCAAACATTTGTTGTAGCCATCTATATCTTCTTGCACCTTTCTCCCAGTATTTTCTCCAATTCTACAATTACAATAGTTGCAAGCACAGGATTCCTCTTTCCACATGGAGGACTTCAACTCCCCCAGAACATTACAGCCTCAGAACATTAAGGACCATATTTAACTGAAGTGTTCTTTTCCTTATAATCTTCATTTCATCGGCAACAAACAAATCACAGGTCTGCATTGTCAAAGGGCTCTACTTTGCTTTCATCTGTTTTTAGAAGATTTTCAAAGAAGGATTGTGGTTTCTCTAGGTCGACTTTGGCAAATATCAGTGCATTATGTTTTTCTTTCAGCAGTGTGGTCCTCCTTGGCCTTTGCCAATAAAACTCTTCTTAGTCAAGTGTGTATCATATGGAATGGGTTGAAACAGTGGGTTGAGATCTGTTTGACGTGGTGTTTTTCCACAGTTTCTACTAACCTTCGAAGACTGATAATTTTTTCTCTTGCCAACATATACAGAGCTGTTCTTAATAGTTTGTTGGCAGACTGTTGAAATAGGATGCCAAGGTGTTTGACAATGACCTTGTGTCCTTTAGCATTCTAATATTTTGTAATTATAGAATTTCTGATGCTCTCAGACAGCTCTCTTGTCTTCACCATAATGAAAAAGGAACAGGAAATAAAAGTGGCCTTTTTAAACATTAAAGCCATCATTCATTGGTTAAGGTATGCCATATGGCCTCTGATAATTGATCACAGGTGAGTGTAATTTTAACAGCAATGACAATCTAGTTATTTTCAAAATGATTTGAGTTCTGGCTCAGTGGTTAGGGAATCAGACTTGTAGTAAGAAGGCTGCAGGTTTGATTCCCGACTGTGCCAAATGTCATTTTGTCCTAGGGCAAGGCACCTAACCCAATGTTTCTCCAGGGGAATGCCCCTGTACTTACTGTAAGTTCTGGATAAAAGCATCTGCTAAATCAGTGTTTTTCAATGTCTGGGTTCTGACCCACGGGTGGGTCGCGGGAGATTAAAATTGGGTCGGCAAATATGTTTTCATAATCATTTTGTCATTGATTTTCTCTCCTGGCTAAAATGAAGTTTATAGTTGACAGTATATCTCCACAGCCACATGGTGCGGTGTACTAAACTGAGCACAATGTTTAGGTCAAGCTTATGAAGTAGGGCCTTATGATTTCCACGTTGCGGAAGGAATTGCGGAATCCAGACATTAATGTGGAATTCAACCAAATAATAATAATAAATAATAATCCTAAAATTCCTATATATTCACGTAGTTAATCACTACACCACCACATATTGCCTAGTATGAAAGTGCTGTGACTCTGTAAGTGCAATGCCCTTTCTATGCTGTGTGTGTGTGTATGTTGCCCAGCATGCGCATCTCTTCTGTAGTGCAAAATGCTTGAAACAACGCTACTTCAGTCTTTCTAAATTCCCTAAAAAGACAACACTGTTTCTTGGCAGTTCGGGCATAACAGTGAAAAATGTCAAATTGAACTTCCACGCATATAGAGAAATGTGCAAATATAATATATGAAATTGTATATTCAGTGTATGCTTGTCCATTAACTTGGCCAGCATGCCCCTCAATCATAGCGTTCATATTTAATGTGCTTCATAGCTATACAGCTATAGCTAACGGTATCTAGTCCATTCTAAATTGCCCAAACAGACAATGCTTCTTTATCTCGGTTTCACTCCATAATCCAAATGCCTATGACTATTTAAAAGTGGAATATTGACGAATATCAATAATTTGTTTATGTATCTAAATTGCTTGAAGTAATTTGTCAGGCATCTCTCTAACTCAAGGTACCGTGATCTCACAGAATTCTGTGAAATTAACACGGACCCTTAACTTCAACATCCGTGGCAGCTTCACGGAATCACATGATGACATAGCAGAGTGTAAATACCATAGATTTTGCAGGTTTGTAGTAGGATGGGCATGATGGTTGAGCGTATAAACATGCGACTCACATCTCAGAGATTGTGAGTTCAAATGCAGGCGGACACTTTGCATGTATTTTGTTTTCTATTCGAGCGCGATGTAGACGTGTTGCAAATGTGCTTTTTGATCCTTTTTTTCCCTCACTGCCACCATGTTTACAAACAATACATTACAACGTAATACATGATACATGGAGTTAACAGCAAGTTTTCTAAGTGGTTAAGGTTAGGGTGAGGGTTTCCTATTTCTGTGCTTCCGTGTAACTGCCACGGATTTTGGTCTGTGTTAATTTCACATAATTTTCTGCCATACCGTGAAACTGCCACATATATTGGTCTGTGTACATTTCATGGAATTCGGTGAGCTCAGACTGCTTAGGGAGAGCAGGGTAAAGCTAGCTGCGGAAGTTTATGGCTTTGTCCTCACTATTGCGCTTTATACTTAAAATTTGTAAAGTAGCATTCATGCACAAACAAACTGCATTGAATGTACATCAGTATTTTCTGTATTTTTTCTTCAGGTGTGGGCTTCTGAATTAAAATTTGTTCAGTTGGAGATTTGTAAACTAAAGTTGAGCAAACCAATTCTGCCTGGCTATGGTTACCAACCATGGGTACTAGGACCTTAAAAACGTTTGGAACCTTTGGCCCAGGGTGTTTTTACAGTATGGAGGTTTGAGGTAAAGTGTTATCACAAAAAAGTGAAACAGATTTTATAGGGCCCTAGTACGGCTTACCTACATCAGACAAAATAACAGCTATGTATGTGGAAAACATGTTTATCTTCCCAATGCGCTAGTCATTAGTAAAACAAATATATCCATTTATTACAGTTTTCAAGATTTTAATTTGACTTTAGTTTCACATAGCTAGTTAAAACAGCAACATTGGCAATTTTTTCATCTGATTGTAAATAAATTAATAGATATACTCAGATTTTTGCGGAAAAAACATCTGATCTTAGTTATTTTGGTGATTTTAACATTTTTTATAAAACACAAGTCTGTGATGGTAATACTGTCAGTATTGAGAATATTATTGTTGTATTATATGTTTGGAGACAATTAGAACTATTGTATTATGTTAATTCCCCTATATACAAATAGTAATCATAGGAAAGCTATATATTTGCAAACACCTTTTATTCATAACAATTGGGTCACAATGATTTGTCATTTTGAAAATGTGGGTCACGTTAAAGTTTCAAAAACACTTTGCTAAATTACTCAAATGTAAACATTTTAAAACGTTTAATTATAGTTCTGAATTTACTGATTTAGTGTGATGCGTGTCCCTGTTTTGTTGCTGCTGAGCCATGTAATATCTGGGAAATATTTTGAGATTTTGAGCTGAACACAGCCCTCTGAGTGGCCTGTTGTCATCTGGGACTCAGGATAGATTTCATGTGTGAAAAGATCTGTTTGCATAGATACGTGGATGGAAATGCTGAAAGCATCTTCAGATGGTCAAATGTCACAGGGAGGTTCTCCCAGCAGTAGAAAATTGGTGTCACCTGTTCTCTATCAGTTCGTTCCAGGTTTTGTGCAGCTCTGTACATTTAGAGCACACCAGAGCAAGTCTTTAGCTTGATCATGTGCATTTCAAAGTATTCAATCCCCATCCACTGAAACATTTCCAACTTGCTCACTTTAAATATGTCAGGCTTGATCAGATAAAAAAACATGCTGCCATGTTCCTCGAAGACTGACAGAGAATTCTTCCATTTACTCTGATGACATCGGTGCTCACAAAGCAGTGTGATGACAGCTGTCTAACATTCTTGAAGTAGCGAAGTGTTCCACTTTGAATATCCCACGTGCATTTTTGCAACAAATACCTTCCATGCATTGTACAAATGTAGTACTTTTTGGCATGCACCTTGCAGTCGAAGATCTAGCTTGTTGAGATGGTCTGTTATATCAGTGGACAAAATTTAATTTCACAAGCCAATCCTCATCATCAAGCTGTGTATATAGTTCTGTCTTTTTCAGCCAAAAAGGCTTTAACCACATCCAAATACTCCACAAACTGAACCAGACATTTTCTGCCACTCAAACACCTGATGCCGCAGTAAAGAAGCATGTCTTCATGTATTTTGTCCATCTCTTCCAGCAGTGACCTAAACTGTGAGTCAAAGATGAGAGAGCAACAATGTATTATTTTAATCATCACGATACCTGAATCAGAATGTAAAATTAATCACAGGGTGGCTAATCTTGTCTTCAATCAGCTTTGCAAATCCTTTTTGTTTCCCCAACATAGCGGGGGCACTGTCAGTTGTAATTGCTAGAAAAAAATCTTCTTTATATCAACACCTCTCTACTTAAAATGATCTGCAAGAGTTTTTGCTACATATTTTCCTTTAGTCGTACCATTTATGGGTTTTAACCATAGATTGTATATAATTACTGGATATAACATGTGTGACGTCACCCATTGGTTTGTTAACATCTGATTTGAGTCACAGAATTTGCCGTTACGGGCGCAGACATCTTGGTTGCGGATGTGACGATTTTAGACGAGAGGGAGGAGTGAGGGAGGAGCCTTTGACCTTTGGGCGGTATCTGGGTGGTGTCTGATTATG
>JACXGM010027584.1:0-14421 GCA_016801145.1 Umbra pygmaea | reverse complement strand
CATGCAATCTGGTTTCCGAGCCGGTCGTGGGTGCACCTCAGCCACACTCAAGGTCCTAAATGACATCATAACCACTATCGACCATAGACACTACTGTGCAGCAGTCTTCATTGACCTGGCCAAGGCTTTTGATTCTGTCAATCACATCATCCTCATTGATAGATTAAAGAACCTGGGTTTTTCTACTGACTGCCTAGCCCGGTTCGTAAATTATTTCTCAGACAGATTTCAATTTGTCAAGTCAGAGGGCCTACTCTCCAGACCTCTGGCTGTCTCTATGGGGGTGCCTCAGGGTTCAATTCCCGGGCCGACTCTATTTTCTGTATACATCAATGATGTACCACTACAAATACCTAGGTATCTGGTTAGACTCTTCACTCTCCTTCCAGACCCACATCAACCAGCTCCAATCAAAAATTAAGTTCAGGATTGGCTTCCTATTTCGTAATAAAGCGTCATTCACCTTTCCAGCCAAACTTGCCCTTGTTAAAATGACCATCCTCCCAATACTAGACTTTGGTGATGTTATTTACAGATCTGCATCAAACTCTCTACTAAATTACATGTTGTGTACCACAGCGCCATCCGTTTTGTCACCAATGCTTCATATAACACCCACCACTGCAGTCTCTATACACTAATTGGCTGGCCTTCACTACACACCCGGCGTCTAACACACTGGTATCATCTAATCTACAAGTGACTCCTAGGCAAAACCCCATTTTACCTAACATCATTAATCCCCAGAGCAACACCTTCTCTCAATCTGCGTTCAAGCAGGATTATAACTCTCGGTTGCCACTAAAGCCCACACCTCCTTTGGCCGCTTTTTCTTCCAATTCTCTGCTGCTAATGATTGGAATTTTCTACAAAAATCCCTGAAGCTTGATTCTATTGTCCCGCTAACCACCTTCAAAGCTCTACTAAATTTCTACTGTCAGACCACTGCACATGTTAATCCCACCCACCCCTCTTCTGTCGTTATGCACTTTGCACAATCTGACCAGCATAGCTGTCTGTATATTTTGCACACTCCACCTCCCACAGTCCCGGTCATTATGCCACTTACCATAGTGTTATTTATGCACAGCCACTTTATTCCTCTACAATTGTACCCATCTACCTTTTTTTTTCTTCTAACTATCTGTATTGTACAGCGCCAAGCGACTGTACTCACCAACCTACCTCATTGTATCGACATCTTTTGCACTACTTGTACAAATGCCTAAATGTTTGACCTGCACACTGTATTCATTATTATTATAAATTCACTGTTTTTATTTTTCTGTTTTTACTATTCATAGTACACTCCTTGTCTTGTAATTTTTTGTGTAACTTTGTTGTCTGTACCTCGACGCTTTTATCTTGGCCAGGTCGCCGTCTCAAATGAGAATATGTTCTCAAAGTGCCCACCTGGTGCCCACTTTAAATAAAGGTTAAATAAAAATAAATAAATAAAAAATATACAGTGAGGGAAAAAATGATATGATCAGACACTGATTTTGTACATTTGCCCATTGACAAAGACTATTATCAGTCTATACTTTCAATGGTAGGTGTATTTGCAGTGAGAGACAGAATAACAACAAAAATCCAGAAAAACAGATTTAAAAAAATGTATAAATTAATTTACATTACAATGAGTGAAATAAGTATTTGACTCCTTTGCAAAACATGACTTAGTTGTCACGTCTGATCAACAGGACTCAGGCCGTATGTCAGGTAGTAAGAATTAATTATATATTTTTTATTAAACTGAGACCATCCATAGGAGAACAATACAAAATAAAACACTTGGAACTTAAACTATCCCGTAGGAGAATGAAGGCATGTAAAAATAAACTAAACTCAGGACTTGTGTCAGGCAAACTCCAAAAACAAGGGAACTAGGACAAACTGGAAATGAAGTACTCACAGAACCCAATGAAGAAAGGAACAGGACAAGGTAGACACGATACAACAATAATAACCGGCAAAGAATTAAGAACTAACAAGGACTTAAATAGGGAACTAATTATAAAGTGCAGCTGTGAAGGAACAAACAAAACTGATTGGATAACTAAACCAAGCCCTAAATCACATGAAATATGTTCTGAGGGAACTATTTTTTAAAACCGAAATATGTCAAATATAAATGTATGAGAGAATCAATTACGTTTGTAGGGAACTAAATTGAACACTCGAATACCGTTAAATATGAACATGTGAAAATCATGACGTAGCATGTAAATAGCGTAGTTTTTGCTAGGGCAGAGGTCGGGGATGGTGGATGGGCGTATAAACCTGCGACTTGCATGCCAGTGTTCGCGAGTTCAAATCCAGACCAGCACTTTGTGCGTGTTTTGTTCTACATTGCATGCGTCATGCAGACAGACGACTGTCGTTTTTTTCCAATGTTAACCCTAACCTTAATCCTAACCTTAACCTCAGTAACGTCATATCTAACCTTAACCTTTAGTAACCTAATGCCTAACCTTAACCGGTTGTAACCTCATGCCTAACCTTAAACGTTTGTATCCTCTTACCTAACCTTAACTGTGAATGCTACAATATAATTTAGGATGCTATCGAATGTATGGAATGTGTGGAATGTTCTCGCATAAATTCGCTAAACGAAATGTACCGGAGCAACGTAATTGAAGCACAAATATAGCCTAATAACGAAACGTGCAGTTCAATTGTAAAAAAAACTAAAAATGTTGGCATATAACATAATTCAGGTTTTCAAAAATGTTTCCTGAGAACGTAATTTGGGAGAAATTCTGAGATGTACGGTTGACTAAACCATGTGACCAAAAACCAAAAGAGCGGGAACAATACTAAACACAGGAAAACCAAACATGGGCATGAAAACTAGAAGAAACTAAAACCTGACATGTAGTAAACAACCAAGGAATACATAACCAGACTACACAGAAACTAAAATGAACATGCAAGAGAAGCGTTACGTTAGTACTTGGTAGCAAAACCCTTGTTAGCAATCACAGAGGTCAGATGTTTCTTGTAGTTGGCCACCAGGTTTGCACACATCTCAGTAGGGATTTTGTCCCACTCCTCTTTGCAGATCCTCTCCAAGTCATCAAGGTTTTCGAGGCTGATGTTTTTGCTTGGAGTCATAGGCAGCATTCCTCCTCCTCCAAACCCGGCGAGTTGAGTTGATGCCAAAGAGCTTGATTTTGGTCTCATTTGACCACAACATGCTGCATGATTTTGACTGAATTATATTACTTTAATAAAAATGTTCAGAACATATTGTGTGAATATATATTGTTTTGTGGGAACATTGGGAAATGGAACAAATAGACACTTGGAAAGGGTGTGTGTATGTGTCTATGCATGCTTGCATGCCTGTGCGTGTAGGGTGCCCTTTTTTTACTTGAGCCCCCCAAAATGTCTGTGCATGTCCCTGGTTATTACCCAGTGTGCTTTGTTGAATGGTCTCAATGTTTAATTGTTTTATTTCATGTGAATACTAGTTTACTAGAGGAGTAACTTAGTATATGAAGTAATGCAGTGATGCAGGAAGTGTGCAATTAGTTTCCATGCTTATTGTGTTTCCACAACAATGTTAGTGAGTAAATCTACTGAAGTGGCTACTATCTTGGTGGAGTGTGATGTGTAAGATGAGAAAGCAGTCATGATTGTAAAAAACAGTGGCCATCTGTACATCTTTGCCAAGCTCAAACCAGTACAGAAGGCATCAATAAATTGTTGGGGACGGTCATGCCTTTTTTCCCAATCATTTCGGAGGGTCCTAGAAAAATGTATTGCTGGCGATGGGAGGGTCAGGTCTATTTTGACTAAAGATCCCAACAGTCCTCCGGTAGGGTTGGTTGAGATATTCCTGATCTGTCAGCCTATTCCCTTCTCTGAGTGATCCTCTGTAACGCTGTGCCCAAAAGAGTGCAGAGGTCCAACAGGACGGCCCGAGGAAGTCAGAACCGTCTCATAAGCCATGCGTCCTCATTAACTAAGCAAGTCTGCTTGCTGTCTAAAGATGCAATCCCTCCAATTCCTTCCATTTGCCACATCATCTAACAGCGCAAGATCAGCCATTTTAAAAACCCAAGAACATGCCTCAAACCCAGACGTAGTACTGAAGGAAGATGAAGTACGTAGGAGGGCGGAGCCAGGCTAGGAAGTACTAGAGCTGAAATTAACAATTAAGGAGAAGGATAAACTAATTGGTGATCTGGAGCGATGCGTCAATGATCTGGAACAAAATTCTCGGATGGATGATTTAATTAGAAGTGGGCTTACAACAAGACAACAAATGTTTGCTGTTGTGGTAATGGGAGAGAAAAGAAAGGACGCCAAGATAAGCGAAAAATACTTGCTGGAAAGAGGTTCTTCAGTTCTTTCAAAGCTAAATATGGAGATACATACCAACGCAATCTTATCTTGTCATAAGCCGTGTCAAAGGTTTCGCCAACAGAAAGGCCAAAACAGAATTACTGAAACAAGGAAGGAAGCTGCGGGGGTCTGTTGAATGGATCACCCAAGGAAGCAAGAAATATTATGGTAAGAGAACTCAGTGAATTGGAAAAATATGAATAATGATCACTTCTGGATATGCAGTTGAATGAGAAATGCATTTAAAAGGTCACGTACATCTGGGCAAAATGAATCAAACCTTGAAACAGAATATATATCATGAAAGTTTAGAATTGAGATCATTTAACTATACCAATCATAAATGACAAGAAATTAGGTAAGAAATTGATCCTGAGAATGACTTTTTCCACAATATACAAATAAGGTGTGAATATTACACTGATGAACAGTTCATTAAGGTAAAAATGGATGCAGCAGTATCCATAATACACTTCAACAGCAGGAGTATAAATTCAAACTTCTCAAAAACCAAACAGTTTTTGCAACAAAGTGAAAATTAAAATGACAGTAATAGCAATCTCTGAGACCTGGCTCATTGATGATCAAGCTGTGATGTATGAAATAGAAGGATATGAGATGTTTTTTTATGAATAGAAGGAGAAAGAAGGGAGGGGGGGTTGCTCTGTACATTGAATCAAACTATAAAAGCAGAGTTGTGGAAAAGATGTCACTTGTTATAGATAAAGTTATGAAGTGTGTTACTGTAGAAATCGAGATAGAGAGGGCAAAAAATATAATTTTAAGCAGTGTATATAGAACGCTGGGCTCTTGTTTTGAAACATTTACAGGAAGCATTAGTGGGGTTGTATGACAGCATAAGCAATAAGAAAATGTGTTCTGTTTGTGGAGATTTCAATATAGATCTATTAAACCCACTCGACTGCAACACAACAACAGAATTCATTAGTGCAATGTACAGTATGAGCTTATACCTCTCCATTATAAGCCCAAGTAGAATCACAACACATAGTGCAACTTTAATCGATAATATATTTACCAATGTTATTGATAAAAAAATAATAAGTTGACTTCTAATTTAGGACATAAGTGACCATCTGCTGGTTTTTGCAGTTATACCGTGCTGTATGGGGATCAATAAAGGTTAAATTAATAAGGCATAAAACACAGGTTGCAATTTACTATTTTAAAGATGACCTTATAAAACAAGATTGGAAGGAAGTTTGTTTGTCACGCCCAGCCAGTGAGGCTGGCGTTTACAGACTTATAAACTGAGATCGGACTCTATATGTGTTTATAATGTTTATTCATTCAGTGCATTACATGTAGAATTACGTTGGTTAATAGTCCTTTAACTAGGCACGCCTCTCTCCCTGTCTGTTCCTGCTGGTATGCTGCGTCCTGATTACTAACGGGTTGCAGCTGCTTAGTCTTACCTGCTTAGGGCGCAACATATAAGCTGGGCAGACTGAGAGAGAGGCTATCGATTATTGTTTGAAGTAAACGTTTGGTGTTGCCATTATTTCTATTGGGTGTTTATATTACGGAACGGCGGATCTCTTCAGTTGTGACAAGTGAGTCCCTCGTATTAGTTTGGAAGTGTCAGTTACGATTGGCTGTTGAAGGCTGAGTAATGTGTATGTATACTAAACTATCTGTGTTCATTGCCACAGTTAAGAGCATGTGGTATTATGATTAGCTGTTAATGAAAGCTGACTAATAATAGTAAGGTTACGATCAGCCGTTGATGAAGGCTGAGTAACAAGCATAAGCTGTATACATATTCTATAGTGCACTCGCTAGCAAGGCGTACCCTGCAACTTGATATTTCTGCAACCTGTAACAATAAACATCCAAGGAACCGCAATACATCTGCCTCGAACTCCCTCTCTCTTCTCATCGGCACACCCACACTGTTACAGAATAATCGACCAAAGAGAGAGACCGGATTAAAGGCATGAAAACCTGGGAGAGACAGCAGCCCAAGGAGCAGTGGCACCTCGTGTCGATGTGGGACTCGGACTCCGACCTGGAGGAGAAGCAGGAGGACTACGTCCAGGCTATTCCTGCCACATCACCACAGCCCTGGGAATACCCCTATATTCAGGAGGACATAGACCTGTTCCCCTCGGAGGATGAGTCGGAAGGGGAAGACGAGGACAATGACTGGGGCCTGCCCAAATATTTTTTTGGGGGGAGCTATGGCCCTTGCGGGCAAGCGGAGGACCCGGTCGAGAGGCAGCCAGGGCAGGCGGCATCAGCTCCTCCAGGGGCTTGTGTGGCAACATGTACACCCACCAATGAGCCATGCCCCCTCTTCATCAGACCCTGGCTGCCGACCAACAAGCCCAACCCGAGCTGGCTCCGCGACAGACTCCGCCTCAGCCAGCTCCACGCCGGGGTGTGTTACAGCCAGCTCCTGTACTCCAGGCCACCTGGGACCTGGAGTGCATTCTCCTACCTCCGCCGCCAGAATTCGGGGAGCCGCTGACAGGACCTCCTGCTCCGCCTGTTCGTGAGCTCACCACCGAGGTACGGGGGTCTGCCAGCGCGGTCACCGCCGAGCTACGGGGGTCTGCCAGCGCCGTCACCGCCGAGCTACGGGGGTCTGCCAGCGCCGTCACCGCCGAGCTACGGGGGTCTGCCAGCGCCGTCACCGCCGAGCCACGGGGGTCTGCCACTGCCGTCACCACCGAGCCACCGGGGTCTGCCAGCGCTGTCACCGCCGCGCCACCGGGGTCTGCCAGCGCTGTCACCACCGAGCCAAGGGGGTCTGCCTCCGCCACCGCCGAGCCAAGGGGGTCTGCCTCCGCCACCGCCGAGTTACGGGGTCTGCTGTCCCTTCACCGCTGTAGTCTGCCACCAAGCAATGGAGGCTGTCAGCAGCTGGGTCAGGTAGAAGAGCCTGGCTGCCGCGACCTCCGGCGGACCCTCCACCTGGGTAGATTGGGGTAGGGGTCCTGGCTGATTGGGGGGGTGTTGTCTCGGCCCCTCCCGCCCCCCCTCGTTTTGTGTCTGGCCGCCCGGTGTTCGGCCTTTTGAGGGTGGATACTGTCACGCCCAGCTAGTGAGGCTGGCGTTTACAGACTTGAGATCGGAATGTATGTGTTTATATTGTTTATTCTTTCAGTGCATTACATGTATAATTACGTTTGTTAATAGCCCTTTAACTAGTTATACCTCGTCAACACCGGTGAAATTTTTAATAAGACAACGTGAGTAGAAGCTTGTAATTCTCCTCGCAAATTGTATTTAAATATTGTAACAATATTGTTAGCTGGACGTGATGCTAGTTTTTGCAGTTTAGCCATGCAATTTTTGTGTTAAATAGCAACAATGTGATTTAACCTAGTTAGCACTAATGTAACAGCTTGACAGTATATTTTAGCAAGGCCACACGAATAGTATGTAACAAAGATATTACAGTATTTATGCGTGCAATCTGTAAAGTAGTCACACTTTTATAACTATAAATGTGATGTAAAAGTACATGCAGACAATAATAACTGTTAGAACTGATTTATTTTTATTAAGTGAAATTAATTAAATTGACTATTCCAGGGAAGGTGCAGTTCGTTAAAATGAATGGGCTGGAGGAACAGACTGTCAAACCACCCTGTGACTGGCAGGGTTGGACTTCATTCTAACATGTGGCTCCTGGTTCTGCGGCCATTCATAGATGGAGACCAATAGTGATGAACACTGCCCCTAATTTCTGTGACCAGTCACTGCCCTCACCTCTCGTGTCTCCTTGCCAGACCAGTCATTGCCATCTCCTCTTGTGTCTCCTTGCCTGCTTTTGTAAGTAAAAGCACTGCTGTTGACTTCACTGAATGATTTGTATAGTTTTGTGACCGACCTTAAAATACATGAAGCATAATTTGTTTTATAAATTGTCCACACAATGTCCCAAATGTTGCCTGCCTTCTTACCAGCCTCTTTGCTGATCCTGGCCATCATGCTGGACAGGACGTTGACCCCCCGTAGGCTCCAAGGAGTACCAGATGTCTTTAGCCTAATTTCCAGCTTTGTGCTTTGGGTGCATGTAGAATGCTGGAGACCCAGGAGGTAGTCTGGCTGCATAGCATTTGAAAGATGCCACAGGACAATTAGGCTCTCCAGGTGTGGCATACATGAAACCCCTCTGCAGCCTCTCTGGAGTTATGATTTTTGGTTGCCTCATTCAAGCACAGGGACACATTCCAAATTGTTCTCATCTTCCTTGATGACAAATGAATGGGGTTTTAGGTCCCTCAGGCCTTCTCTACCCCGCCTTGCCATGGTGAGTTGGATGTCTAGCCACACTTTGCGCACCAGACCTGTTGCTGTCATTGGAGAGAGGACTGGTGATGCCTTCAGCTTCTGTAGATCTGCTAGTGAAATTGCTGGATGATGTTGTGACCTGTCCTTCTGATGCCTGTCTGCCTGTAAGCTTTCAGCACTGATGTGAACACAATGTTTGATGACTTAAAGCTTGTGTTAGGTATAATATTAATAGTTTTTCCTCCCCAGTGCAGGTGAGTTCAGATGCCTGTTCAGCCCAGCTCTCAACCCCACATAGCTGCTGATGGCATATTGGTTATTTGTAGATGTCCTCACCTCTGCATAGAACCGGCGGGGTGTTTCATTAATCTTCTTCTCTTGATCAGTTTCCCAATTTAATGTTACACCAGAGTGTGATACCCAGTCATTAAAAACTGTCAATGCCCAACTAGTGACTTTATGGTGTTTTTCTCTTTCTTTTCACTTTCTATCTGGTCCAGTTCAGATGGTGCTAGCCTCACATATCTGGTCTTTGTACTTTCATCTTCTAGGGTTTTCCAGGATATTTCAGGAGTAAGTACTTCGTATAAATCAAAATTAACTTTAAAATTTTCAATTTCTTAGTATTTAACTGTTGCTATTTAAATATGGTCAGTCAAGTCTGATAAAATGAATGTTTGCTATTAACATGTACCTAACTCTGATTTATACGTTTCATGCTTTGGTTGCTATAGACTACACGTAGCCCGCAATATTCAGAAACAGTGCGTACTGTAGAGTATTGTAGATAATTAGATACAAAATATTTGGCGTCTTCTGGGTGGTTTACTAAGATGGGAGGCATGGGTTTTAACTTGTTGCTTTTTCTGGCCGACAGTTTTTGTGCTTCTAAAAACTTAACAGCAGCTGCGGTGAGTTTTTTTCTCCTTCAATTGTTTGTGGGATTCACGCTTTATGCTGTCCGGCAGAGAAGAGCGACGGTCTACTTCTCTCACTTATATCCGAACCCCACGTTTTAGATTCAATATGAGCGTTGTGGATGAAGCAAAGCCGCACATGGATACTGTGTTGTTGCTGGGAGAGATCCTCTCTTTATTTAATCTGTAAATACGACCTGTTTATATGACATGTAATAAGACCTAAGAGTAAAGTTAATCTTATGATACCAGACTTCAACGCTCATTTGGCAATGCGTGAGGTTGTCTGCATGGATAAGATTTTTGTTTATTAACCTTGCTGATCACTAATGTGATAAAAATACATTTTTAGACAGCATTGTTGCCGATCTTTGTTAAAAACAAAGTGTTCTAGGAAAGAAAATGGTAGAAACCATTGATGCACCGGTTCACAAGTCTGCGGGAAACAATTTCCGGGTCGCAACCGGGAATTTGTGGCCGTCGCAGCGGAAGGTCAAAAACTTCAGACGAGAGCGGTTAGCTACGACTGTAAAACTCTTCCCAGTTATGCTAATTTGTTTGGTGTTGGAGACCCCAGGTAAATTGAGGACAAGTGTGGGTTGTAAATACTTGAATGTTGAATGTACTATTTCTCGTACTGACAGCCTGACAGGGTGTTTTACTGTGCTGAGGTGAGAGTTAATGATACATTTGGAATGGGAGTAAGTTTCTGTTATTGTTGCTGAAGCTTACCCTCTGTGTGCGTGTGACTGTATGATCGCGTCTTATGACTGGGATGAAACTGTAAATTAAGCAGTCGGAACCTCTGAGGCCAGGGATGGTGCATTTTTGCTAAGAATGTGTACTCTGTGACTGTGAATAAGTATGTGTTTGAGTGTTACTGTTGCCAGGGGTAACTAATGTTTAAGATGTTTTGAGTATGAAGAAGTTGCATAAGATGTTTAGAGTGTGGAGACGTTGAATATTGTGTGTAATGTGTATTTGTACGACTTAGGGACATGTCGATGTAAATATCGCTGTATTTTGCTATGCTAGGTAGGCTTTGGGGCCTGTTGTGAGGATCCAGTGGTGGATTGGGAGTTGCGTGGTTACCTACAGAGTTTAGGTATTCTGTATTGTGTCGTCCTGGGGCCCCTTTGTGCAGTTTGTGACGTATGTTTTGTTTTGTTGTCTGGTTCGTCAATTTGTGTTGTCTTAAAGTGAGGACCGAAGGAGGAATGGCTTTCGGAGACTGGTCTGGTGTCCTCTGCTCCCTCAGTCTATGAAAGTTCATCCATGTGTTGACGTTTGGCCACCCGGCTGGGGGTTCACAGCGTGGGAAATTTACTTTTTTGTCTACCAGCCACAGTGGCTGGTGGATTCCGAAATTTTACCAGCCACTTTTTCCCAAATTCAAATACATAAAAGAAAACACATTACTATATTCTATATTGCTTCAATACATTAAATTCACTATGAATACATATTAATATAGGTCAATTACTAAAGGGACATTTAGTGAAGACAAGTCTGGGGTGAATAATTTTCAGATAATGGAACTATTGTGCTAATCTGTTTGCTAATTGTATGTCCTAATACCATATTTTAGTCAGATACTTTTAAATCACATATGCAACAGTAGGCAATTTTCACTTTGAGAGGTGTAAAACTTTACTGTTGTAACACCTGACGTACGCTACAATATTTACACATTTACACTAATAAAAATATCGACGCATTTACATTTACGTCATTTAGCAGACAATCTTATCCATAGAAATTAAATCTATAGAAGACTTATTGAACTGTTTTGCTTGGTCATTCGATTAGTACACAAAGAAAAAGCTTATGTTGTTAGTTGTCACGGTAACAACATGCGCCAGTGGGGCTGTAAAGTGTGTCGTACTACTAGTTTGAGAGGTTCAGTTAAAAAAAATCTTCCTCTAAATAATTTCAACAAACCCAAAAATAAACTCAATTTCATTAATTATTATAGACTTTATTGACATTTATCAAATGTAATACTTCAAGAAATTATATCCTATATTACTTTTAAAAAAACACATTTGAAGAAGGACCGGGAAGCAGAGAGACGCAGTTCAATAGTAAATCATTTTTCTAAAATTTTGTACAATATTTCATTACTAAATAAAATTCTGAGAACATTTGATGCTGTGTAGATTTCAAATATTTGCATTTTTACGAATATTTATAGTGAATCGAAACTATGCTTAACGTTTTCGGAAGTAAGAATCTCCAGTAGAGCCTGTGGGTGTAAGTTAGCTAGTGAGCCAACCCTGTTTTATACCTTGACATTTCTATCTACTTGATCACAATGTTTGCCACTATTATTGAAGTTAAGTGCTGATTTAGTCAACTTTATAAAATAATGTACGTACATAGTCAGAGACAAACTCTAAAATAGCATATTGCCATTCTGAATAAGCCTGGCTGTCAATTGTTGTTATGTTTGTGTACTGCAGACGGTGTCCGTGCAGTGGTATTATTGCGCAATACCAGCAAGAACACATCGTCTCAAACAGTCAGCAGCGTTGTGTGCTCGTCACCTTGTGAGTTCATTCTTCCAAGAACAACTAGCAAGAACGTTCTCCCCAAGAACACAAGTCTGTTTGCATTGTTGGTTTTGAGAAACAGCCTCAGAGTCTAGGCATGCAACATCAGACACGACCGTAGTACTAGCAAATTCCTCTTCACAACAAGACAGGCCACGTCGATCTTCTTTCATATAATGGCAGATCGCAACCATCTGAAAGGTGCATACACCACCACCTACTGTCAGGCCATGGATATATGTTAGCGCAGCTACTCTGTTGCTGCTGCAAAACTAACTAGTAAGTCCGCGACTTGCCGCAAATCGGTAAAAATGGCTGCCGCTCTGACCGTTCAGCTATATTTATTTGCATTGGTATGGCACTTCTATACATTCCATTTGTATGGTCTTATCCAGAGTGACTTACAATTTAGTCATTTAGCAGACACTCTTATCTAGATCGATTTAGAGTAACTACAGGAACACTACATTTACAATTTAGTCATTTAGCAAACACTGATATCTAGATTGATTTAGAGTAACTACAGGAAATCTACATACACAATTTAGTAATTTAGCAGACACTCTTATCTAGATTGATTTAGAGTAACTACAGGCATGCCCGGATTATTTTATTTTTTTATTTGACATGGACATTGCAATTAAACATAGTACAAGACAAGTCTGTAACTGATGCTGTGCAAAAATTTTTTTGAGTAACTACAGGAACACTACATTAACAATTCAGTCATTTAGCAAACACTCATATCTAGATTGATTTAGAGTAACTACAGGAACACTACATTTACAATTTAGTCATTTAGCAAACACTCTTATCTAGATTGATTTAGAGTAACTACAGGCATGCCCGGATTATCCAATGGGCATTATGGGCACGGGCCACAGGGTGAGCATCCGGTTTCACAAATTGAGGCAAATGAGGAAGTGCCTTAAACTTGCATTCTATCTGAATTCCGCTGGGGGCGATGTGTCTGGTTGCAAAAGAGCTTGGATTCTGTAGAAGTCTATGAGAAATTGAGCCACTTCTCACTTGGATTTATTACTTTAGTAAACACTTTTACAATGAGCATATGGTCTCAATCGCTAGATATAAGCCTCCTTTAAAAATGTATAATGTTCGTTTTTTTAATTATGGTCTCGTTGATTTTAAAACCGGCGATAAAGCAAAGGGACGTTTAGGGTGTGGCTATGATGTGATTGACATTTTGCGGCCTGTCTGTCAATGACAGAGGTTTAGCAAAGCTCATCCATGACACGCAAACTTCAGTTTGGCAAAGACAAAGAAGAACGTGACTGTGACACTTTAATTGCCTAATAATGTCTTGTGCAGCGTTCGGTTGTACGACAAGACACTCAAATGAATCGGCAGTTCAGTTTCAGGTAAGTAACGTTACATTTTGTAATACTGTTTTTCTTTAGTAAACTTTAGCATACCAATTAACATCCGTTAGCTAGCCAGATTGCACACATTACTCACAGAAGGAAGTGGGCTACTGTAAATAAATAAGTTATGCAGACCGTATAACGGATAAATATACGTATATATATCGTTACAGTCATACAGTAGATATGCCCAAGTCTGGCTGGCGATCTGTTTTTAACCATATTTCATGTTATTGTGTGTAATGGAAATGTTAGCTTAAAATCAAAGCCTGATATAAGTGTAGCTAACGTTATAGTGCAAAATTCATAGACCCTATTCGCACGGAATTAGTATCATTTTGGGACCGCGTGTGATTTTAGAAATGTTCCCCTCACATGAGTTACTTGTGGCACATTCGCACGGGACTCAAGCGGAGACTGATTTAACTCAGACACGTCACTTTTATTTGAATATACTGAAATATATGTACCCCGAGAGTTGGGCAACGTTACCCGGAGGCGCACATGGAAAAAATATGTTTAGTTACATTATTGTTCCATCTTGAAAAAAACTTTCAAATGTATATTATTGTCACATCTTAACTTAATAATTTTAATTGCAAATGCATACAGTCCAGTAGATGTGGTGCCTTGTTAGGGTAAATTGATAATATACACACCTTCTGGATGTGAGATCTAAATGCACAACATGAACCACATTTTTTTCCAAACAGATTTCCTTCTGATGCCAGGCTGAAGCAATGGTTGGTAAACAAGAGGAGAGACACTAGAAAATGGAGCCCCAAAAAGTCACGTCTGTGCAGTTCCCACTTTGAGGATATCAGTTTTTCACAGACAAGCAGGTAGACATTAATTTTAATGCATTATTTGTACTTTTTATTTAACTTAGTGGTGTTAGTGTCTGCAATACAAAACATAACTTGGAGTACCAAAACAGTGTGTGGAATCATGGAT
>JACXGM010027582.1:0-14393 GCA_016801145.1 Umbra pygmaea | reverse complement strand
GCGACAGCAGCTACAGTGTTTATGCTATATCAGTTAATATGAAGAATGGTACCATGACAGCATCTACAGTGTTTATGCTATATCAGTTAATATGAAGAACGGTACCATGACAGCATCTACAGTGTTTATGCTATATCAGTTAATGTGAAGAACGGTACCATGACAGTAGCTACAGTGTTTATGCTATATCAGTTAATATGAAGAACGGTACCATGACAGTAACTACAGTGTTTATGCTATATCAGTTAATATGAAGAACGGTACCATGACAGTAACTACAGTGTTTATGCTATATCAGTTAATATGAAAAACGGTACCATGACAGCAGCTACAGTGTTTATGCTATATCAGTTAATGTGAAGAACGGTACCATGACAGTAGCTACAGTGTTTATGCTATATCAGTTAATATGAAGAACGGTACCATGACAGTAGCTACAGTGTTTATGCTATATCAGTTAATGTGAAGAACGGTACCATGACAGTAGCTACAGTGTTTATGCTGTATCAGTTAATGTGAACAACTGTACCACGACAGCAGTGTTTATCAGTTGAGCCACTGGACACAAAGGCAGAGACACAAACAGATGTCTCCATATTGATCTACATCTGGTCCATGTGGATCCATGTGGGGTTTGTGGGGGGGGTCATCACTGTTAAAAAGCATTGAGCTAATGGTGTTGAGGGGTAGAACCCCCCATGCTCCAAAACCCTTCTGTCCCATCCTTCTCATCAATGTCCTGGAGCGATGTTGTGACGTCACCAGTAAACATTCACTCTGGATTAGTGAAGACACAAAATGCCAACACCATCTGCCCCCTATTACTGTGAATGTGATTGATGGCTGCAAAGGATTGGCGGTGTAGGAATACATAGCACATACTGGCTTACAACTTAAAAATAAATATCCAAAATCGGTTATTCGTTGTCCCTATAGGTCAGCTCAATTCAACTCTTGCTCTTTATGTTCCCAAAAGAATACACTTTTGTTTCTAGTGAGAACCCTTTATGTTTACATATAGAACCATAGATATATAAATATGTGACCCTTTCAGTTGAGGATATTACATCCACATATTAGTAGTTTAGAAGATGCTCTTATCCAGAGCAACTCACGGTAAGTACAGGGACATCTCCCTGGTGCAACTTAAGGTAATGTGCCTTGCTCAAGGACACAAAGACGTTTGGTACAGTCAGAAATCCAATCGGCAACATTTCGACTACAGGTCTGACTCCCATTTAACAATAGGATGCCCATGGAAACCAACAGGGTTCTCTATGTAACAAAAAAGGGGTCTTCTGAAAACTATAAAAGGTTTTTGTTACAGGGATAACTGAATAACCCTTTTTAGAGTCAAATATTTTAAAGTGTAGGAGAAATTACGGATGTTTGTATGGATGCATGTGTAACATCGCCAAGGTGAGGTATTGGAGGTCTCCAGAGAGCTGAGTCGACCTTGGTTACGTGTACTGGAGCTTGTGTTAAAGCGGGGGATGGGTTCTCAGTCTGCTTCCTCGTATCTAGATTCGATCACAGCGGTAAAAGCGGTTCACCCATAGCTAGAGTCACTGTGCTGAGTACTGGACTGACTGGAGCCTTATCAGCCTGACCAGTCCACTCTCCACTGCCAGGCAAGTTACCACTGGCTCACAGCCCAATCACACTTCACAGAACTTGGCTAATAGAAAAATAAATTGCAGAGGCCAATTCCAATACAATGTGCCATGAGAAGAAAGGGAAAGGGGAAAAGAAGAGAACTGCCTCCTACCTCTGATATAATAGCAACTCGACGCTCATATCAGGTTAATAAAAATATGGGATTATCACTGGACTCATCCTGTTTGAGAGATGCAAGGTCAGCGCTTTTCTCCGAGGGCGACTCTTCCTTAGGATTGGAAATATTGTGGTTTTCTGAACACGCAGACGCACTCTGGAACACACAGACACAACCCTCCTGTCATATTAGTCCCTGTCCATCTCTGCAGCAGAGCATGGCCCTCTATTCTGCAGCTCACTGAGGAGACTGACTGGTATTATAGCATCAATATGTTGTATGATCAGCCAAGAATACCCAGCGAAAACCACCACATTGGTACAGCAAGTGCCTAATATTGACCCTACAATGACCCTTTGCTTATCGGCTCTACTTTGGCCATCAAGGCACTGACCTAGTCAGGGCAACCCGGTTAGTACAGGCAGCGCTGGGGTCCACGTGGCGTAGATGGCTAAGTCATTGCATTGCAGCACAGTCTGCATCATGATAGTCAGTGGTTCGAGGCTGCGCAAATTTGCATCATGCTGCCCAGGATTTGGGTTACATAAATCAGATGATCTGTTCTGCCACATCGCTCTCCAGCATCTCCTTCTGTTCAGAACAGACACCTGTAAATTCAATCGCAGAAGTATAGCTGGTGAACGTAATCATCCCATGCATGATCCGACTAAAGGCTTCCGTGTTGGAATCGACGGCTGGGTGACATGTGGTTGGATGAACCTTGTGCGAGCTCCTCGCCATCCCACAAATCTGTCCAAGGAGTTGCAGAGCTGGGAAAAAGGCAGGATTAGTGGGATTTAGGAAGGAAGGAAAATGGGGAAAACTGAATTGCCCAGCTTTTCTCAGCAAACATGCCCATATTTGCACAATGTAGGCCCAAATCAGGTGTAGACATTGGGGCCGCTGGCCTTGGAGCCAATGTGGAGCAGATGAGCAAAGGCACATTAAAGCTTTAAGGGCAGCACTCAGTTTGATTGAAATAAGCTCATAAGCCAACCCTGCACATGATGTATCAGTAAACAGAGCGCTCTCTATTGGGATGATAAAGAAGTGTTTCTTCTTTAGGGTCTACATTATGTTGAAGATGTTTGTATTTATGTTTTTGAGGGTATCCACATATTGATTCCATTTTCATCATCCATTGTAGAGGTCTTCATCATCCACTGGAGAGGTATTCATCATCCACTGTAAAGGTCTTCATCATCCACTGGAGAGGTATTCATTGTCCACTGTAAAGGTTTTCATCATCCACTGTAGAGGTCTTAATTATCCACTTTAGAGGTATTCATCATCCACTGTAGAGGTTTTCATCATCCACTATAGAGGTCTTCATCATCCACTATAGAGGTCTTCATCATCCACTGTAGATGTTTTCATCATCCACTGTAGAGGTCTTCATCATCCACTGTAGATGTTTTCATCATCCACTGTAGAGGTATTCAACATCCACTGGAGAGGTCTTCATCATCCACTTTAGAGATCTTCATCATCCACTTCAGAGGTCTTCATCATCCACTTCAGAGGTCTTCATCATCCCATGGAGAGGTCTTCATCATCCCATGGAGATGTCTTAATCATCCACTGTAGAGGTTTAATCATCCACTGGAGAGGTCTTCATCATCCATTGTAGAGGTTTAATCATCCACTGTAGAGGTCTTTATCAACTACTGGAGAGGTCTTCATCATCCCATGGAGAGGTCTTCATCATCCCATGGAGAGGTCTTAATCATCCATTGTAGAGGTTTAATCATCCACTGTAGAGGTCTTTATCAACTACTGGAGAGGTCTTCATCATCCACTGGAGAGGTCTTCATCATCCACTGTAGAGGATTTCATCATCCACTGGAGAGTTCATCATCCACTGGAGAGTTCTTAATCATCCACTGGAGAGGTCTTTATTATCCACTGGAGAGGTCTTCATCATCCATTGTAGAGGTTTAATCATCCACTGTAGAGGTCTTTATCAACTACTGGAGAGGTCTTCATCATCCACTGGAGAGTTCTTCATCATCCACTGGAGAGTTCTTAATCATCCACTGGAGAGGTGTTCATCATCCACTGTAGAGATATTCATCATCCACTGTAGAGGTTTTCATCATCCACTCTAGAGGTATTCATCATCCACTTTAGAGGTTTAATCATCCACTGTAGAGGTTTAATCATCCACTGGAGAGGTATTTATCATCCACTTCAGAGGTCTTAATCATCCACTGTAGAGGTATTTATCATCCACTTCAGGTCTTCATCATCCACTGGAGAGGTCTTCATCATCCACTGTAGAGATATTCATCATCCACTGTAGAGGTTTTCATCATCCACTCTAGAGGTATTCATCATCCACTTTAGAGGTTTAATCATCCACTGTAGAGGTTTAATCATCTACCGTAAAGGTCTTTATCATCCACTTCAGAGGTCTTAATCATCCACTGTAGAGGTATTTATCATCCACTTCAGGTCTTCATCATCCACTGGAGAGGTCTTCATCATCCACTGTAGAGGTATTCATCATCCACTGTAGAGGTCTTCATCATCCACTCCAGAGGTCTTCATCATCCATTGTAGAGGTATTTATCTTCCACTTCAGAGGTCTTCATCATCCACTGGAGAGGTCTTCATCATCCACTTCAGAGGTCTTCATCATCCACTGTAGAGGTTTAATCATCCACTGGAGAGGTCTTTATCATCCACTGGAGAGGTCTTCATCATCCATTGTAGAGGTTTAATCATCCAGTGTAGAGGTCTTTATCAACTACTGGAGAGGTCTTCATCATCCACTGGAGAGGTGTTCATCATCCACTGTAGAGGATTTCATCATCCACTGGAGAGTTCTTCATCATCCACTGGAGAGTTCTTAATCATCCACTGGAGAAGTCTTCATCATCCACTGGAGAGGTCTTCATTATCCACTTCAGAGGTCTTCATCATCCACTTCAGAGGTCTTCATCATCCACTGGAGAGGTCTTCATCATCCACTGTAGAGGTCTTCATCATCCACTGTAGAGATATTCATCATCCACTGTAGAGGTTTTCATCATCCACTGTAGAGGTCTTCATCATCCACTCTAGAGGTCTTCATCATCCACTCTAGAGGTATTCATCATCCACTTTAGAGGTTTAATCATCCACTGTAGAGGTGTAATCATCCACCATAAAGGTCTTTATCATCCACCGTAAAGGTCTTTATCATCCACTTCAGAGGTCTTAATCATCCACTATAGAGGTTTTCATCATCCACTGTAGAGGCATTTATCATCCACTTCAGGTCTTCATCATCCACTGGAGAGGTCTTCATCATCCACTGTAGAGGTCTTCATCTTCCACTTCAAAGGTCTTCATCATCCACTGTAGAGATATTCATCATCCACTGTAGAGGTATTCATCATCCACTGTAGAGGTCTTCATCTTCCACTTCAGAGGTCTTCATCATCCACTGTAGAGGTTTTCATCATCCACTGTAGAGATTTTCATCATCCACTGTAGAGGTATTTATCATCCACTTCAGAGGTCTTCATCATCCACTGTAGATGTATTCATCATCCACTGTAGAGGTATTCATCATCCACTGTAGTGGTCTTCATCATCCACTTCAGAGGTCTTCATCATCAACTTCAGAGGTCTTCATCTTCTACCTTAGAGGTCTTTATCATCCATTTTAGAGGTCTTCCTTTTCCTACCTTGCCATTTGCAATTGCTCAGTTTGCTAGTGCTTACATTTTTTATTTATTTATGTTGCAAACGGTTTTGCATATGATTTAAATTAATTTATTTTCAGATTTTAAGCCTCATTTTTGCTTCCTTGACTTTCATTTAGATCTCTTTTCTTCTCATGTTGACAGAAACCAATTGCAGACTCCAAAGGAAAAGCACAGAATCAAAACTAGATGACAACCCATACCTAACTAATCAGCAACAAAGCACAAACTGAAATTAGGATTATTGTCTTTAAAGTTTCCAGAAAGATTTAAATGTATTTTTAACTGTATCTATTTTGAAATTTGAGTTTCCCAAACCACATCTCCTGATGATCTAATGAGCCCTTGCCGGTAAATTCAAAACAAGCTGTGTTGGATTTGAGCCAGCCTGTCCTAGGTTGGTTGTGGGCTGGACTGTCTTGGGCTTTTGCAAGCTAGTATTTGTTGGACTAGTGTGGTCTAATCTTTAGGACTTTGTGTTTGCTGGCCCATGCTGGGCTGGTATGGACTAGCCAGGGTTGGGCTGCTTTATGTTCTGCTTCAACATGATGGCTGAAAATTACAATGTCTACTCAATGACAATCCATAATAAAGCAGCAATGTGGGCGTTAGAGGGCAGACATGTTGACCACCCAAGCCGTTAGCCAGCGGCTGAAGTGTAAGCAGAGGTTCATTAACTAGTCTCTTGACACACTGGACGGGTAAAGTCACTCCATCTTTGTGGCGGGGCTCCCTTGTGCACCCAACAGAGCACATCACTGGCTCGACCATAAACACAGAGCTACAGAAGCCCACCCTCAATGTGGCTCTAAGCACAAAGCCAGGCGTCAGACCCCCACAGAGATGGAGAGAGGCACGTAGTGTTCCATCTAACCCTGTCCGTACATGGCATCTAAGCTGGAAAAGACAGACTGGGACTTAGGGGGTGGGGGAAATTTACAAAGGACCACTGTGTCTGACAACAGTTCTATAAAGCCTGCCCTGAACATTTCCAAGCAGGATAAATGTCCTAAAAGATATTCAGCATCAGTCTCTGTTTTTAAGCCGGTCTATTCTAGTCCACCTGGTGGCAAGCTTATGCTGGTGATGCTGTCAGCAATTCACCTTCAACGTGTGCTAGTAGGGTTGGGCAACAAGTGTGAACGGAATAAACGCTTTCATAATGACAAAATGTTGTCACTACAAATGCCCTCTTTTGAAATATCACTGCAGGTGCAAACAACATTATGCACAATAGATCAGTATTCTTTGAACAGAATGCAAATTGCAAAATAAATATTGAACTAAACTCAGCAAAAAAGAAATGTCCTCTCACTTTCAACTGCTGTTATTTTCAGCAAACTTAATGTACTTAAAAAACTTAAAAATATTCAATAACTAAGACATAAACTGAACAAGTTGCACATTGAAATGGAATAATGTGTCCCTAAACAAATGAGTGGTACAATTAAAAGTAACAGAATCTGGTGTGGCCACCAGCTGCATTAAGTACTGCAGTGCATCTTCTCCCTGTGGACAGCACCAGATTTGCCAGTTCTGCAAGTTCTGATACATGTCCAGGGGGAATGGCCCTAGCCCTCACCCTCCAACCCAACAAGTCTCAGACGTGCTTAATGGGACTGAGATACAGGCTCTTCGGTGGCCATGGCAGAACACTGATATTCCTGTCTTGCAGGAAATCATGCACAAAATAAGCAGTTTGGCTGGTGACATTGTCATGCTGGAGGGTCATGTCAGGATTAGCCTGCAGGAAGGGACAACATGAGAGAGGATGTCTTCCCTGCAATGACAACAAGCTCTGTCCGATGATGTACAGGCCTCAGTGTAATGCTCATTCCTGATGATAAACCGGAGTCCCACCATCTCCTCTGGAGAGGCAAATCTGTGACTCGTCAGTGAAGAGGACTTTTCGCCTATCTCATCCATCGAAGGTGGATTTGTGCCCTTACAACAGGCCTACAGGGCATGCCTCTCTCAGCCTATTGTGGGCAGTCTGAGCACTGATTGAGGGACTGTGCATTCCTGGTGTAACTCTGGGAGTTGTTGTTGCCATCCTGTACCTGTCCTACAGGTGTGATGTTCAGATGTACCGATCCTGTGCAGGTGTTGTAGCACGTGGTCTGCCACTGCGAGGATGATCAGCGGTCCTTCCTATCACCCTGTAGCACTGTCTTACGCTTCTCACATTGCAAACATTGCAATTTATTAGCCACATCTGCAGTACCTCATATACAACATTCCTAAGGCACATTCACACAGATGAGCAGGGACCCTGGTCATCTTTTTATTGGTGTTTTTTAGAGTCAGTAGAAAGGCCTCTTTAGGGTCCTCAGTTTTCCTAACTGTGGCTTTAATTGCCTACCTTCTGTAAGGGGTTAGTATCTTAACGACTGTTCCAATGGTGCATGTGCAATGTTGTTTTTGAGTAATTTAAAGGTACAATATGTATTTTTCCAAAACAATAACAAAAAAGTACTTTGCATTAAAAAAGCAAACATCACTAT
The DNA here is from genome assembly GCA_016801145.1 of Umbra pygmaea. Taxonomy (NCBI): domain Eukaryota; kingdom Metazoa; phylum Chordata; class Actinopteri; order Esociformes; family Umbridae; genus Umbra; species Umbra pygmaea. The sequence goes on along the minus strand of JACXGM010027582.1, from coordinate 6,423 downwards.
ACCTATATTATATATATTTATTAGTTGTGTACTTACATTATCCTAAATGTTTCCACCAACTTTCAAACTCAGAGAAATTTGTAATTTAATTCGAAGACACAGGACATTTCATTTTGTCTTCTGTCAATGGCGTCATATAACCTTTGACTGCTCTAGTTGTTCTAAGTTCCAGGGAACCGCCAAACATAACGTGAATAAAGCTATAATATATTTAACAATACATTACCTTGTCAGTGAACAATTTGTCTGTCGAGAACTTTAGATTGGCTGGTTGACATTGACGACGACAACAAATCCCATGATCCCACGCTACTTCCCGACATCATCCAAGTACATCTTTTGCTATTGTTTTGATTGAGAGCCCCCTGGTGGCCAAAAACTACATATTGTACGTTTAACAAGCATGGAGCAATAGTTTAAACCCATTATTATGAAGATCTGTAGAGTCATTTAGTTTTTTACAAATTAGCTTTAAAATAGTGTCCTGAAAAAGCGACGTTTCTTGAATACTACTTACTGAGGTGGCCCCAAAGATTCCTGACTAGCTTTCTGTTTGAAAATCACCATTACAAGACATGGTTGCAAACAAAATGCAGAAACACCTGTCTTGCACCATATCTAAATGACAAAAATTGCACTGTTGTCATTCTTAAGTATAACTGAAGTATACAGTTCACAAGGATGTCCTCGCCTCATTGCCAAATCTTCACAGCAGATTCAGGAGTCTGACTCTGACCAAACTGTTCTGGTCCTTAGTTCAGAGCTCATCCAACCAGGAACATATCGCTGGCTCACACTCACAGAAGAACACGATCTCCTGCCAACAACCATGAATAAGCATGCAAGCACCTAACCTACCACAAAGCGTTGATAAAGTGCCTTGAGAGAAACCAATTCTGTTTATACATCTGCCTGTCAATGCTCAAGCAATTTCCACTGCAGACCAACATTCCAAATGGTGGCTGTAATTTGCAAAGGTTGGAATTACATAACTGAGTCACTCTGTGAGCAAATAGCGATGAAGATAAAGTGACTGTTTGAAATTTAGATTAATTTCTAATGACATCATTGTGTACAGCAGTGGTTCTCAAACCTCTCCTCGGGGACCCCCAGCCATCTCACAGTTTTGTTTTAGCCCTGAACTAGCTCACCTGATTCAAGCAGATAGGGGCTTGATGATTAGTCGACAAGTTGTTTCAGGTGTGCTGGCTCTGTGATACATGTAATATATGGCATGGCTGACGGTCCCCCAGGAGAGGTTTGAAAACCACTGGTGTACAGTCAGGCCCATAAATATCTGGACATTGTTATCATTATTTCAGCTGTCAACCACAGCATATTGGAATTGAAATGAAATTCCGGTAATGACTAATATTATAGTAACACTTTAATTAGAAAGTCCATCTGTAGATGCTTTACCGACTATGTACATTACTCATGGTAAATGAGTACAGCCCCTTTGAAAATTAAGATATGTATCTATTTCTCAGTAAACACCAGAACAATTGGCTTAAATTTGACAACATTTCGACTGATTAGCAACTAATTGTCTTGTAGCCCTAAACTTTTTGTGTACAGCAATTGCTTTCTTTCTCAAGACTTGTGACATTTCTCTTCCATGTGGTGCCATAATTGTCAGCATTGACTGGGAGAAGATTGTATGAATTAAATACTAGGGATGTACCGATACCACTTTTTCATTGCTAATACCGATCCAATAATAAGTACCGATCCGATACCAGCCTACGTAATATAAAACTTACGCTGTCAGACTTAATAAGAGACATAGGACACGTCTGAACTCTGAATGTCTGGAAGGAAGATAATTGCAGAGACATCTTTCAGTAAGTCCAAAAGTATTTTTTAACTTTCCTGTTCAGTTCAAGAGGGCCGTTTCAGACAAATTGCATCAGCTAGGGTGGTGGAGGCAACTGTGGCTGGTGGATGCCCAAACATCAGCTACATAGATATTAGAAAAACACACTCCCTCCTATACTGCTTCAATACTGTACATTCATTATTAAATCATTATTAATACAATGAATACATTATCAATACAATTACTAGACAATCATGTGGAAACAAGTCTGTGAGACTTTTCGGAAAAACAAAAACGTGCAGCAAAGCATTCTGGGAAATCTTATAGAACGTTGGCTGTTACGTATATTTTACGGCATATTTCCGATATTAAAGTATATTTAACAGTGTAGTAATGTATCTTAACAGAAAAGAGATGCAAAAATGTATATTTCAGCTGATAAATAAATTTACCGTGTTTCATTGTTATAGAAACTGTATTCAACCTTTTTTGAGTTTACAGTCTTTTACCGTCATGATTTGACAGTTTTTCTCAATGAAATCCACAGACATTTTTTACAGTGTAGGATCCCATGGAAAGTATCGACTTGACTACCTACAACTACTCACTCTAACCTTAATCATCCTATCCCTGACACTAACCATTTCCCTAACCCTTACCCTAATTCTAAACCTAACCCTAACCTTAATATTAGCAATCATTAAATGTGTTTATTGATAGTTTCTTATCAATTACATATCTGTAGAGCATCTAGAGCATCATAATAAGCACACAGTGGCCCTCATTTATGAAACGTGCGTATGACCTAAAACAGGCGTACGACAGGCGTATGGGTACGCCGATTCCTACGCAAGGCAAGGGATTTATCAATTTGAACGTGATCGTAAGCTGCGATAAAATCTCACGTCTGGTCTGACTTCGTGTACGCAAATTCTCTAGTGTGACTAGCGGTGTTCATGGTATAACCACCCGGTTCAGTGAATTGCTGAGCCAGCAATCATTTATGAATGTGTCTGCATCGCAACTACCCCATATTGCAAATTACATTTCAGAAGTACGAATTAATTATATACATCACATTTCTATTAAGTGGTTCATTTTTTTCCCTTTCAGTTCGTGGTGGCCTAGAACATGAGGGCAGAAATTAGGCAAACAACAATTTCAATCAAATAATATATATATATATATATATATATATATATATTATTTAAACAAGCGCTTTGGCAGTCCTGTAGTCAAAGAGATGGCAGATCTGGAGGACCTTAATGCGCGCTCTCTACATTGAGACCTTTCAGCGGGAGATCAGGGACAGGTCTGGTATATCACAGCCAACAATAGTCGATGTATGCCAGCAGTTTTGGCGGCTATGAAGTCCCTTTCTGGTATTTTCAAACTATGATAAAAAGACAATTTTATGAGATTGCTGGGTTTCCAATTGGGGCGAATTGGGCGATTGATTGTACTGCATCTGTAGCCACCATCCATGAATGATTACGCATTTATCAATCGCAAAAACTTTAATTCAATCAACGTTCAGATCATATGTGATGCCAGGATTTGTTCTGAATATGGTAGCCCGGTGGCCGGGTGGGACGTGGGTCTGACTGACTGAGTACCTAACACCGCTTGCAAATCCCGAAACAAGCAGGAACGCAGGTTTAACAGTGCGCACACACGCACACGAACCACAGAGTGATGTATAGGTTTGCTCAAGGGCAGGTGGCTCTGTCTTGGGTAAGCGGGGTGGGGTGGGGGGACTGCTATACACACCAGAGCAGGCCTGTAACATAATTATGGCATGCGCTGGAGAACGGTGCCATTCAATGAAGATCAGAGGCCACATCAGCCACCGAAGGAAACAGGATCTTATTCTGAGCTTCTAATATAGTAACTGCTATTTTGGGTAAAAAAGCTAGTTAAAAAATACAACGTGGAATGTTTATTGAAAATAATTATTTTATTTGAAATACACTTCAGGCTCTCATTAATCGCTTTCAATGACTATAGCAGTATAATCTCAGTCAACACCGTATTTTACTTGAACAATCGACGCATGGTTTTAAGCTTCCAATTAAAACAAAGCGGTTGGCCTGCACCTGAGACCTGAGCGTCTTTATTTTATCTCAGAAAAAAGAAATCATTTTCTTTGCCGGATTTCGCTTATCCATGTTGTAAATTCTAAGGGCGAGGCCTCTAATCCATGCATATTTGTGGGCGTGTTATTTAAAATATTTTTTTTTCAACCGTCTGATTTATCAACAGCCGCTCATTCGTAAGCTGGAATTGGAGTGATACGAATGTTTTGTAAATCACATGTGAGTCTCGTCGTAAGATGATTTCTGCGCTCAGATTTACACTGGTTTGATGAACTACACACGTTTGATGAATGAGGGCCACTGTCTGAGAAGGAACAGGAGGAGCACTATCAGAGCTCTACAAAATGATATCCAGCGGGCTATAATGGGGTGCATGTTTCTGACCAAAATGTCAAAACAGACTCCATCACACAGACCTCCATGTGCAAGTGAACGGTACCCTGACTGGTGTTAGGTACTGAGACGAAATCCTCAGACCCATCGTCAGATCTTACGCTGGTGCAGTGGGCCTTTGGATCCTCCTGGTGCAGGACAATAACCGACCTCATGTGGCCAGAGTGTGTAGTTCTATGATCCAGTATTTGGTTAATTCATTTCATTCTTTCTTTCTTTTTTGCGAAGGCTTATTATTTCTATGATCCAGTACCTACACTACGGATCAGTATACTGGTTCTTCGTTAATTTCGATCTGTGCATGTGCAAATAAACGATACGAATCAAAATGATTTGTTCATATGGAATGAACGAGATCCAAAGATACGAGTCAGTAAAAATAATCGAACTTCCCATCACTACGACAGACTGCTGATTTCCACACACGCACCTGTCCGTATCGACTACTGAACACTGGGGAGCAGTGGATCAAACCATTGTATCACTTTCCAAATAATTTTGGACCTGACTGTATATCAGCCGCGGTCGGTGGATCTTAATTGGGGAGGACGGGCTCGTATTACGCTCAGAACCGGAGTGAATGGAATGTGTGCAAATCAAAAAAACAATTGGTTTTGTTCGTTGCGCACCATTCCATTCACTCCGGTTCCGAGCGTAATATGAGCCCGTCCTCCCCAATTAAGATCCACCGACCGCGGCTGCTGTATATCATACATAAAACATGATATTAAAGGTGCTATATGTAATACATGTACTGTAATAAATCAAAAAATTATGCCAATGCCTCATCAGATATTAAGGAAACATGTTAAGCTGAAATACTATATTTTCTGAAAACAATGCTAATGTCAGTATTTTTTCTTTTGGAAAAGTACGTTCCGTGACGGAATTTATGTTTATGTTTTGGCCTGTGTGTTGTTATCAACTGCCCATTTTGACAGTACGAACGGATTGCCAGGCATACCTGTAAAAACGCAAACCCAGCGAGCTACAGCCATGGAAGCAGCAAACGAACAAGATCATAGAGATTTTACACAACCTAAAGAAACTCTGCATGTTTCTAAATGGTTCCAGGACCATAGACGTAGTAAAACATGGTTCGCTTGTCATGATTGCGCTGATCTTGTTTGTCACGTTAGTTTCGATTCTGGGGAGGAGGGGGCAGAGGGATACGACTCAGGTATTTTGAATTTGAACTGCAGTACCCATTTTTTAACGCTGGCTGTCCGTTTTACATATAGCACCTTTAACTGGGACAAATGACAAATCTTTACAAGTCCAGTGAAGATCATAGGTTACTAAAAGAATAGAGTTTGTGTTCCTATTCTATGACACCCATAATAATTAGTTTGTCAGTGAACACTTGGTAAATCCTAGCTTGGCTAAGGCGACCCATGTGACTCATGGTGCACGGAGCACTTTGACCAACTGACCTGGATAGGGGCCTACTGTAAGAGCAATATTCCATCAGAAAATGTAAGTGTAACTTATTTACTAGATAGTTCCATCTGCAAAGCCTCAAGTTCTCTCATTAATTCTCTAAACCCAACGCAAGTAAAACGTAAATCAATTGACCTTTTTTGGACTGATCTGTGAAATCAGGTAGATAGAGTTACACCAGTCTAGTCCATATTTTTTTCTTGGGTATCTACACTCAAATAGTCACTGCTAGCACTTGGATTTGCACTGCTTTTGCTCAAACTTTCTGCTTGGACTCAGATATGTTGTTGCTTGGATATATTTCTACAGACTCTGAAGGAGAAGGACGTGTCTTTGCTCTGCTCTGCTCTGCTCTGCTCTGCTCTGCTCTGCTCTGCTCTGCTCTGCTCTGCTCTGCTTGCAATCTGTTCTATCTCTGCTTTTTCTTTAGTGTTCTTTTTCTTTTCCTTTCCCAAAACTATTCTTTAGACTTTTTGATATATTTTTTTATATACACCTTATGGACAGAGGCTGTTTATACATCTACCCGGAATACCATCTGAAGCTATCTTGAAGAATTAGAGCAATCCAACATGGACTCCAGCTGTACAGAATGTGCAGAGTGCTCTCGCCTAACATTAAGAGTGGCTAAACTAGAAAGCAGGATTTCCACCCTTTACAAAATACAGGATGGTG
>JACXGM010027581.1:0-14423 GCA_016801145.1 Umbra pygmaea | reverse complement strand
ACCTATAGACAGAGAGCAGGAATCCACCTATAGACAGAGAGCAGGAATCCACCTATAGATAGAGAGCAGGAATCCAAATATAGACAGAGAGCAGGAATCCACCTATAGACAGAGAGCAGGAATCCACCTATAGACAGAGAGCAGGAATCCACCTATAGACAGAGAGCAGGAATCCACCTATAGACAGAGAGCAGGAATCCACCTATAGACAGAGAGCAGGAATCCACCTATAGACAGAGAGCAGGAATCCACCTATAGACAGAGAGCAGGAACATTTAGAGGAAAACAATGTACATGAGACAAAGAGTGAATTATCCACTCAATACTAAAATAAAGAACATTGTGTGTGTGTGTGTGTGTGTGTGTGTGTGTGTGCGTGCGTGCGTGCGTGCGTGCGTGCACGTGTCAGGTGGCCAGTAGGTGTCTGGGTATACCCAGTAGTAAGATCCATATTAGTGAGACAAGCACCAACACCGTTCCTAACACCAGCCCTACCGCAGCCTCCGCATCCTCAGACCTCAACGGAGCCGCCGTTTATGTGAGACAAAACTACACGCACACACATCTACACACAGACATACAGACACATATATACTCATTAGCTGCTTAGCATTTTCCTTATCCAATTTTCTAACCTCTTTATTTCTATCTCTTTTTTGTTTCTCCCTGTCTCTGTCTAGAATGCATGTGAAATCCTCCTACAGCGTCTAGAACCCTACAAAACCAAGAATCCCAAAGGATGCTGGGAGGATTGGGTAGCTTCCTGTTACTTGTCTGACATAAGCAGTCTTATTTCTGATTGGATATTTGGTCTTTCTGTTTGTAAATCAGTGGTTGTGTTTCCAGGTGACGGAAGCCTACTTTGACAGAGTCAGCCTGTCTACCAGCGGATTCTACAAGTACCCAAAACGCCAACAATAGCAACCTTCTCTATAACACACTCTATAACAGTTTTTTATATATTTATATATTATAACTTTTTTAATATTTACAAGAGCAGCAAATAAAAATTTAATGCAGAGAAATTTTAAAACATAAAATACAAAGTTAAAAAAATAGATATAAAAAAGATAATAAATATAACATGCATAAGAAGCACACACATTTAGAAAAGCTTTCACAGTTAATGATAAAATCATGAATTTGAACTTTTAAATAGTTTAAAAGAATTAAATAAACAATTCAGGGTTTTTCTTTTGTCTCTTTGAGAGACCAGAGTTAAATCAAACATTTTATGCATGGCAAACCTGATACAAATGTTCTACTATGTCTTTCGTAGAACTCCAGACATTGGTTATGACTTTGAGACCAACACTGGTCGTGCGTTTAACTACTGGTCATATGGAGTTTCCTGCTCTGAGGTGGAGATAGACTGTCTGACGGGAAGCCACACGGTAAGGGGTCTGATGTGGCTGTGTGTAAAGTATATGTGTGTTTATGTGTGCATTTCTCCACATTTAAAGCTTATTGAGAAATCTTAGCAATTTTTTAACAGTGCTTTATGATCAACACAATTAAACAATTGTGTCTACACAATCTGTCTCCACATGACCTTCAGAACATTCATACCTCCATCGTCATGGATGTGGGGAACAGTCTGAACCCAGCCCTGGACGTCGGCCAGGTGGAGGGGGGCTTCATTCAGGGCCTCGGCCTCTTCACTCTGGAGGAGCTCCGGTACTCTCCGGAGGGTTACCTGTTCACACGAGGGCCAGGCATGTACAAGATCCCTGCCTTTGGGGACATCCCTACTGACCTCACGGTGTCTTTGCTCCGAGACGCACCGAACCAGAAGGCCATCTTCTCCTCCAAGGTAGAGACTTTTATTGCGAAGGGACCCAGTTGTGTTAGCCCAAAGGTTTCTTATCTTAACACTTCTTTTCTTCTGTCTTCTCTCTCCCTCACGCCCTCTATTTCTCTCTCCCCAGGCGGTAGGTGAGCCTCCCCTCTTCCTGGCGGCCTCAGTCTTCTTTGCCATTAAAGATGCCATCAGTGCCGCCAGGGCGGAGTCAGGCCTCAGCGGGCCCTTCCGATTGGACAGCCCGGCCACATCTGAGAGAATACGAAATGCCTGCGAAGACTGCTTCACTAAACTGGTGAGAGTTTCCTGTCCTCATCACACTGACTGACTAACCTATGAGAAAAACTATGTTGTGTTTTTGTCCCGGTGTAATCCGGCAAACTAAATGCACCATTTAGTATTACTCTTATTTAGTCCCAGTGTCAGTCAGACAGTCTAAATGAAGGAAAACAGTAAACCCTGATATTTTACTGTTGTCTGTTCCCAGTGTCCCCCTGACCAGCCAGGTACCTTCAAACCATGGGCTGTTGTTGTGTAAAATGGAGAGACCAGGAGACAGAAGGTCTGAAAGGACATGAAAGAAGGAAAGAAAGGACATGATAGACTGGATGAAGACGAGAAGGGATCAAGTTGAAGGGAAGAAGGAATGGTTCCATTATGGTTTTGTCAGGCTGTCACAATCTGTTGAGCACACAGCCAGAACCCTAACCCTAATCAGATTGGAATGGAGCCAGAATCCTCACCTCAATCACTTTGGAATTGATCCAATCAGTTTAGGAACCATAGCTAATACTTTTGGATGCCGTTTTTATTGCTGATCTAATTTGAAGAAAGCTGCTTTCAGAACTTGATTCAGCTTGAAGGGAGAAGTGAACATTCGGGCCCAATGGAACTTGTAGGGTTGACATCACCCACAATGTAATACAAACTGTAGTCACATGATCGAGGAATCACATTTAGCCAATTCGATTACATGTTTATGGCAGATACTGTCCTGATTGGTCAGACTCCTCTAATGAGTTAGTAAAACTAGTAGTGAGTTAACTAACTCTGATCACCACTCTCCCCTTCTAGAGGAGGTGCACTCATTATTACACTCAATAGTGCACTAACTAGTACACTAAATAGTACACTCACTAGTACACTCTGATGTAATGATGTAAAGCTAGATTACTGTTGATAATCACAACACACTAACACCTCTATGGGGCATGATGCTTCCTCACCCTGGGACAATATCAAGAAGAACTTCCTTGACCATAGGATGACCACCTGGCCCTTCTCATGGTCCCTCATCTCCAATCATCTAAACCCTCAGTCCAATATGCTGGGTGCCTGTTTAGAACCTAGCTTTCAGGTCTACGCTTGTTTTGAAATCATAACCCAAACACAATAAATCACTTTGGACTAGGAAGCAGCACTGAATCCTACATCTCCACTGTTGGACATGTAGGAAAACGGACAGAAGACCTCACATTCTGACTGGAAGAAAGTTTGAGGCAGGCTGAACTGATGTGCTACGTCATACAACATAAAGTATACATATGGACTGTGAATGAAGAGTTGATATTTTCTGCACATGAATATATCATATTGTTACTAACATTGATACTATTAACTTTGTGATAATGATGAGTGATATTTTAATTTTAAAAAGTGTCTATAAAATACATCAAATTTTAATAAATCAGCCCAATCTGTTGGCCTTTATTGGTCAGATCTATCGTACATTATTTTACAGTATAAGTAAATGAGACTGACACAAATAACAAGCACAAGGATTCATTAAATAATACGCTTTCATTTTAATGTGCCATAATGTAAAGAGGTAATCTGCTAACACATGTGTATGTAGTGCATGTATTCGTAGCGCAGTGCGCGATGCAGCCTTTGTGTCAGGAGGAACGTGTGCAGCAGATGTTCCTCAGCGCGCGCCTGAAGGACCTCATTCGATAGGCGTACAGCAGCGGGTTGAGGGCAGAGTTGGCGTGGGACAGCAGTATGGCTGCCAGGCTGAGGGGCTTGGGCACGTGCCACTGAGGGCAGAGCAGCGCCACACAGTTGACCATGTGGATGGGCAGCCAGCAGAACGTAAACAGGAAGAGCAGCATAAACAGAGACGTGGCCTTCCGCACCTCACTACGCATACGCAGCATCGGCTTGCAATCACCGCCAACAGACCCACACTTCAGCTTGCCCGCCCCATTAGAACCAGGCCTGGCATCTTTGGTTCTCTCAGACTCAGACCTAGTCCCTCCTGAACCACTAGAACCGACCGTATGGCAGCCAGGAGCATCGCCAGCCCCCTCCCTGTCGCCACTTCTCTCCTCACCCCCTGAAAAATCTTTCTCATTGCACCCTTCTTGTTTCCCGTTGCCCGCTTCAGACTCCGCTGGTCCACCAACACACCAAGCCACAACTGCAACTCTTTTCTCAGGAACAGCCACACAGTTTATGGTCACAGACCCGTCCCCACCCGTGGACCGATCTTCCTCGTTATCAGGCCTGCCCGGTCCCCTCTCCACTGCAATGCGTCTGAGCTGCCGTCTGACTACGAGGAAGATGTGGCCGTAAATAATGAACATAACCACTAGGGGCGCCAGCACACAGCCGACAAAGTTAAAGTAGACCATGTAGCTCATATTGACCACACAGGGGAACCAACAGGCGCTGGAATAAATAAAGACATGACAAATTATTAAAAACATTACAATTAGCAATCTAACAAAAGATAGAATCATAGTGTAGAATTGATTGTTTAAACTATACATTTAAATGATCACTAACAATAGATTTACTTTCTGCAAAAGACAGGCATTCAATACATCTGAAAGATTAAACATTTAACAGCTTAATACTAAGATATACCAACAATATTTAACAATTTGAAACGACATATGTTCTGATGTACCCAGAAGGGGGCAGTGATCCATGCCAGCCCATCAGCGGAATAGAGCCAGAAAGCAGAGCCAGAGACCAGGTGAGGATCACGGCCAAGAGGGCGTTCCTGTTGGATTGAAGTAATTGTGGGTAAAACAAAAAGTTATCATTTAAAAAGAACACTGAAAAAATCACAAAGTATGATTTACAATATGAATACACACATTTTAAATGTCATCCTTGGTGTAGTAAAATACTAGTAAATACAAAAATACAGCAGATTACATCACAGGATAATACATAAATACACAAAAAAATACATGAATACAGACGACAGTACAGAAATACACAGAAAAGTACATTACTAAGACACAGAAATACTAAGCAACATACATTATCATTTGATAATCTGCTAACTAGCCTACATTCACATGTGTGGCTTACCTAGGGCTGATGATTCTTTGATACTGAAAAGGCAACATGATGGCCACATATCGCTCCATCGCTACCGCTAACAAGCTGAAAGAACAAGGAGGATTATGTTCCTTCATTGAGAAGAAATTGGTTCGCAAACATTATTATTGGTTCGCAAAAAAAATTTGCATTCGCAAACATTAACCTGAGGATTGAGCTCTGAGTTAGCACGATGAGCACGCTCAGTAGGACCAGACAGAGAGGCAAGTTGTGATGCGGCATGCCCAGGTCGGTCAACACTGCACAGGGTATCGCCAACACTCCCACAAAGATGTCTGCCACGGCAAGCGACAACTGGGAAAGAGAGAAAAAAATGTGACAGCACTATTTGTTCATTTCTAGGCCTCTTTCCTTTTTCATTAGATCTTTTGGCAAGCTTCTGTAACCGGTGGGAAATGGTTAGCAAGTTAGCAGTATGAATACCAATCTGTTATCTTAAAACAGTTCATTGTGTGGGAGACTGGTGTCAATGTGCATCTGCGTCCTTTGTCCAGCCCAAGTTAGGACAAAGGCTCAATTTTATGTTGCATACTTACTCTGCAAGTATGTACTGCATGACGGTAATATTTACCATTAAGTATAAGCCAGTATGCCAGTATTATGTCATCCTATATTGCTTCTTGAAATCACAAACTATCTAGCCAACATTGTTCTAATAATGTTAACAAGAAGCTACATACTTCTAAACAGTAGCTAGCTAGCTTGAGTAGAATATATTTATCTTTCTAAATGTTATGTTTTAAACATTGTTTGTGTACACAGAGTTTACTAAGAAAGGTTTTGTACAACTCACCTTAGCAGTTTGTGTTTCACGCAAGAGTTTACGTCAGCTATAATTAGATTATTTAGACTGATATATTGAATGAAACCCCTTGTTATTATTTGAATAGATATTGCAATGAGCAAAGTGGCTAAGTTTTCATGCTCTTCATTGGAATTACAACTTCATGACATTTCCTCCTATGGAGTCTGTTCATTCAAATTTGAAGATCGACACATTGACAGGCAAAATGGCAGTCAGGAGAAACAGAAACTGCTAAGGTGAGTTGTACAAAACATTTCTTTTTAGTAAACTCTGTGTACACAAACAATGTTCTCAATGCTCGATTGTGTAAAGCCCCTGGTGATACTTCAATGTTCTCAATGCTCGAGTGTGTACAGCCCCTGGTGATACTTCAATGTTCTCAATGCTCCAGTGTGTACAGCCCCTGGTAATACTTCTATGTTCTCAATGCTCAAGTGTGTAAAGCCCCTGGTGATACTTCAATGTTCTCAAAGCTTGAGTGTGTACAGCCCCTGGTGATACTTCAATGTTCTCAATGCTTGAGTGTGTACAGCCCCTGGTGATACTTCAATGTTCTCAATGCTTGAGTGTGTACAGCCCCTGGTAATACTTCAATGTTCTCAATGCTCAAGTGTGTAAAGCCCCTGGTGATACTTCAATGTTCTCAATGCTTGAGTGTGTACAGCCCCTGGTGATACTTCGAGCAAAGTTTCATGTCAATTCTTGCATTTTGAGCCCTTGCAGCCTCTTGCACTCAATCACTTACCAGGTGACGTCAATTAAGTCTGGGAGTGTTCAGGGCTTAGGGTTAAGGGGGGAGATTGGGATTGGCCCAGGGGCATATTTAAAAGTGTAAAACATCTGCCAGCCTCTCACCAGGAAGTAGTTGGTGACTGTGCGTAACTTCCTGTTCCGGGTTACGGCCAGACAGACCAGGAAGTTTCCGACTGTGGCGAGGACAGCGATAACCGTCTCAGCAGTGATGTAGACCCCAGTGAGACTGCTGAAAACAGAGGGCCCACTTGACGATAGGGAACCATCATAAACTCCCACAGTGCTTCTGTTCATATTCATCATGAAACCTGCTTTAAAACAAACACAAACAGACACATCTGATATCAACCTACATTTTACAGTTCAAGTTCTTGTAAGAAAACAATAATACATTAATATTGGTCATCGGTATAGGCTTGCATTTACTCAGTGGACACTTTGCTTTGACTAGCTTTTCTAATAACCTGTCCTAATGCTGAACTGTCTTTTCATTTCAAAATCTGAATGTTTGAAAGAGGTTATGTTCATAGAGCAAGGTCACAGGAAAAGATGCTTAAAGAAACACTAACCCTAACTATTATTTACATTTTTAGTAACTTCAGCATTATTTATTTAAATAAACCTTAGATTAATAAGTCATGGTACCTGAGTAGTTGTTTTGATAGATGCTTCTTCCATTGTCCACCAACGTTCTTGTCACATTCAGGCTGTAGAGGGAAAAACATAATGTTTGTTTTTTATCACCAGTGGTCATCCTTTCTGCCCTGCACTCTCACTGCCATTCTTTGTGTTTTCCTGGTAAGCAGCAAATGCCACCCTGATCAGTGATGTGATCTAGCTTACTGACACACACGCTCCCTCTTTTGTGTGTATGTCTATTAAATGTGTAAATGTACGTTTATTTAACTGGACTGATAGTGGCTCCCGGCTCATTCAAAACAGCAGCTGGTTGTAAATAGAACAACAATCAATGTACGTACAATATGGAAGTAGAACAGTAATTGAATACAATCCATCTAATAACAAACCATTGAACACAACCTGAAAGATAGATAGTGGTTGTCGGTTACAGACAAGGCTACATGACTTTATTATTATTATTATTGTTTTAACAGTGCCATATATTACATATCCACTCAATTATGTTCCTCATGAGCTACACTTCAGGAGGTTTCTCAGAAAATATAACTAAATTATAAACTAAATCGATATGTACACCGATCAGCCATAATATTATAACTACCTGCCTAATATTGTGTAGGTCCCCCTTTTGCACCAAAACAGCCGTGACTGTCGAGGCATGGACCCAACTAGACCACTGAGGGTTTGCTTGTGGTATCTAACACAAAGATGATAGCAGCAGTTCCAAGTCCTGTAAGTTGCGAGGTGGGGCCTCCATGCATCGGACGTGTTTGTCCAGCACATCCCACAGATGCTTGATTTGATTGAGATCTGGGGAATTTTGAGGCTGAGTCAACACCTTGAACTCGTTGTTGTGTTCCTTAAAACATTCCTGAACCATTTTTGCTTTGTGGCAGAGTGCATGATCATGATAAAAGACACCAATGCCATCAGCGAATACTGTTACCATTAAAGGGTTTACATGGTCGGTGTAACAGTTAGAACTCGCGACATTTCAAACTAGCTGTGGAGTGAGTGTTACGGTACGATCTTAACTCCGTTACACTCACCCCTTCTAAACTCACTACACAGCGAGCTACCCCGACCGTCAGGTAATATGGCACCACTGTAACTGTTAGAACTCTGCGTTGTGTTTTATGGGGACTGTAACGTACCATTGCTAGCAGCCCGCACATCAGTTAGCCATGTCCTCGACTGGGCTCGAACCCGCGGCCATCTGCTCTGCAACACACGTTACAGCCCGGCTTGACAGCGTACCAACCGAGTGAGCGATACAAAAGGTACCAATTGTATAGCTCCTCGTTGACATTTAAATTAGATTAACTTCATAATATTAGGTCATAATATTAGGCATAATGTTATGGCTGATCTGTATGTATATATATATATATATATATATATATATATATATATATATATATATATATATATATATATATATATTATCTCACAAAAGTGAGTACACCCCTCACATTTTTGTAAATATTTTATTATAATTTTTCATGAGACAACACTGAAGAAATGACACTTTGCCAAAATGTAAAGTAGTGAATGTACAGCTTGTATTACATTGTAAATTTGCTGTCCCCTCAAAATAACTCAACACACAGCCATTAAGGTCTAAACCGCTCGTAACAAAAGTGAGTACACCCCTAAGTGAAACTGTCCAAATTGGGCCCAATTAGCCATTTTCCCTACCGTGTCATGTACTTGTTAGTGTTACAAGGTCTCAGGTGTGAATGGGGAGCAGGTGTGTTAAATTTGTTGTTATCGCTCTAACACTCCCTCATACTGGTCACTGGAAGTTCAACATGGCACCTCATGGCAAAGAACTCTCTGAGGATCTGAAAAAAAGAATTGTTGCTCTACATAAGGATGGCCTAGGCTATAAGTTGATTGCCAAGACCCTGAAACTGAGCTGCAGCATGGTGGCCAAGACCATACAGCAGTTTAACAGGAGAGGTTCCACTCAGAACAGGCCTCACCATGGTCGACCAAAGATGTTGAATGCACATGCTCAGTGTCATATCTATAGGTTGTCTTTGGGAAATAGACAAATGAGAGCTTCCAGCATTGCTGCAGAGGTTGAAGGGGTGGGGGGTCAGCCTGTCAGTGTTCAAACCATATGCTGCACACTGCATCAAATTGGTCTGCATGGCTGTCATCCCAGAAGGATGATGAACAAGAAATGATGAACAAGAAAGCCTGCAAACAGTTTGCTGAAGACAAGCTGACTAAGGACATGGATTACTTGAACCATGCCATGTGGTCTCAGGGCCGTGCACAGACCTTTTGAGGGGCACGTGTCGAAACTGGAAAAAGGGCACCCCCCTCCTTTATATATATATACTCAAATAGAAAACAGTTATATATATATATATATATATATATATATATATACTCACAAATAATAACAGCCATAATAATAATAAAATAATAGATAATGTAGATATACAGGTTTTCAGGGCATCTTTCAACCTAATTATAAAACCAACCTTCTGTGTGCCATGTGCTTGAAGACGTTTATAAATGTGATCCACTGGTCTCTTATTCACTACACTTTCCCTAAAATAAGCCAGGAATGAAAAAAATATATATAATAGTGTGAAAAGTACAGTTGCAGTGAAAAGCATATTAGAATGATTTCTGAATGATCACGTGACACTGAAGAATACTTAACTGGTGCAATAATGCTGAAAATTCAGCTTTGATCACAGAAATAAATTACATTTAAAAATATACTCAAATAGAAACGTTATTTTAAATTGTAAAAATATTTCACCATAATATCGTTTTTGCTGTTGGATTAAAAAAATTATTACATTGTTCATGATAAAATATAAATATTTCATAGTGATCTGATTCCAAAATGTTTTTTTTACTACTACAACATTAGTGTACAACATTTATACAAGACGAGCCGAGAAAACAGAATATTATACTGTAAATAGAAAAAATAGCTAGACTAGCTAATATGTGCATATTAACAGCCTTGAATTAACCATTATTTTATATATATTTTATCAGATTTACTGACAGTTTTAGGAGCGAACAAGATTTACACAAGCTCTTTTTAAGAAATTAAATTGGCTAAATATTTGTAAAACAGACAGAAAGACGTAAATGGTGACCAATAGCATTGATTTATTGAAGAAGAAAATACACACCACCACCCAAAAAAAGGGCACTTCAGACAAAAAGGGCAGGTGCTCTGCACAGGTTGATCCCTACCTGGGCACATGCCTGTGTGGTCTGATGATACCAAGATAATCCAGTGGCAACCTGTGAAGCTCTGGTGAACTCCATGCCCAAGAGGTTTAAGGCAGTGCTGGAAAATAATGGTGGCCACACAAAATACTAACACTGGGCCCAATTTGGACATTTTCACTTTTGTTGCAAGCGGTAAAGACTGTAAAGTGATACTTCACTGATTAGCATTAAGCTTTGTAACAGTAGAAACGAGGTAGTATTTTCAAATGACCGTGCTTCCCTCCCCCATGTCCACCTGAGATGAGAAATATCTCTATTATGTGTCTGGAAATAATGCCTCAGATGATGCAAAAATTGACATTTTAGCAGTTTTTCTGCAATATTAGCAGACCCTCGTGTCTGACTTAGCTACTTTTGTACTTAGCATATTGTTTACTCATAATAAACATAAATAAATTACTTTCATATTTGTTGTACATAATTCAACCAAACTACAGCCAAGCTGGAAATGTCACTGAATAAAATTTATTTTATTTTCTTGTCCTGAAGAGCACATGTGCTTGAAGTTTCACCTTCAACTAATTCTTCCTTTTCACTATTATTTCTATGGTTACCAAGTAAATTAAATATTTAAGGTGGGTCTATTAAGGTGGATTTTTTGTTTAAATAGTAATTGGTATATACATATGGAATTCCGATGGTGTGATATTATTTTATTTGTCCTTAAGACAAACATGTTCAAAATATTTTTAAATTGATCCTTTAATATAATTTTTTTACATTCAAAGAGGACCAGTCTGCATTGGGGACAAGCATAAAACTGCAGCATCTGCTAATAAACAGCCATGCTTTTCCTTTTTTATATGTAAAATTATGAGCTACACTTAAATTTTTCTCAATGGCAAGGAGGAAACAGGAAATAATTAATCAACTGTACAAACAGGAAGTAAATCTTCTAAACAAACCATGAAATGTACTACCTTGGTTCAGTTGAAGACGTTGTTGACTTCAGAGCTGTCCAATCCTCTCGTGTCTGGCCAATGTACAAACGGAGACTTTGGGGTCATCCAGCCAAATGCTAAACCATGATTATTCTCTCTTAGCAATAATTAAATCTGTTCTGATTGTTCTCAAATTAGCCAGAAAATCCATGTAAAGCTGTATTGGTCATTGGTCTCCTGATTCTTTAGAGATAATTTGAATAACACTCCTAATATTGACGCAAACAGAAAATACATCAATAAAGTCAGACTCAGACTAAAGTATGCATTGAACAATAGAAGATGAAGAATTTAGCTTCTTTTGTAAGACACGCTGAGATAACTCTGACACATTCAACTCATTCTACAACACCCAACAAGGCTGGATGAAAAATATGTCTGCAGAACCCACGGAATGGAAGACTGGATACACCTCCGTTCCTCTGAGACTCAGGTCAGATCACGTGAGACACTATGTCCATGGAGGGTGATTGCCTGTCTATGTACTTAAAATGTTATTTTAATCACAAAGCACACTACAAAACAATCATACCTTCCTCTGAACAGCCCTAACAACCATATCACCATCTGTAGCTAGGAGGAGACAGACTGGGAAAGAGAGAGAGAAAAAGAGACAGAGAAAGAGACAGAAAGAGAGAAACGGAAGACACAAAAAGTCATGGACAGGAGAGGTTGAGACAGAGATGCACTTTCTCCTGCAATGTAAAGCATTCAAAGACACAAGGAACATTTACTTTAACAAATTAAACTATACAATCACAATTCAAAATCTGAATGAAGATCTGAATCCAAAATTAAACATTCTCCTGGAAGAAGGAGCATATCTTGTACCATCTTAAATTCACAACTTCAAGCCTTCCTTTATTAACATAATGTCCTCAACAAAAGTCAAATTGGATGTTTACCAAATTATCCTACATCAAATCACATTTACACCCTAAACTCTCTCATTGATACTCATGTACACCAAAATAAAACCAAAATATTCTCATGCTTTGTTGATTTTGCAAAGGCATTTGATTCCATTTGCCATGAAGGTCTGCTTTATAAACTCCTTGAAAGTGGTGTCGGGGGAAGGACATATGATTTTATTTAATCTATACAAACAGTAAATGTGCAATCAAAATTGGAAACAAACAGACCAACTACTTCACTCAGGGTCAGGGAGTTCGACAGGGCTGTTGCCTAAGCCCTACACTATTTAACAATTACATAAATGAATTAGCAAATCTCTTAGAAAATTCCACAGCACCTGGTCTCATTCTGTTAGACACAGAAGTCAAATTCCTGCTGTATGCAGAAGACAAAGACCATGGTTTTCCAAAAACAAATGAAATCCCATGATTTGAAACATGTATTCACAATAGGAATAAAGGGCATAGAACACACTAAAGAATATTCTTATCTAGGTTTGAAAATAAGTTCTACAGGTAACTTCAGCTTGACTGTCAATGACCTGAAAGAAAAATCAAGAAGGGCCTTTCATGCAATAAAAACCAAAATTCAAATTGACATACCAATTAAAACATGGCTCAAAATATTAAAATCTAATATTGAACCAATTGCATTATATGGAAGTGAAGTGTGGGGTCCCTTAACCAATCAAGACTTCAGTAAATAGAAAAAGCATCCAACTGAAATCTTGCATGCAGAGTTTTGGTAAAGAATCCTTAGAGTGCAGAATAAAGCCACAAATAATGCATGCAGGGCAGAATTAGGCCAATATCCCTTATTAATAAATATCCAAAAACGAGCCATCAAATTTTACAAGCACCTAAAAACAAGTGACCCCCTTTCCTACCATCACAAAGACCTAAAAAGCCAAGAAATGAATAAACTCAGAAACCACCACCAATCCAACTCAGACAATCTGGCCCAATCAGATTATAACCAAACAAAAATAAAAATATGTTAACTATTGGAAAAACACTACGAAATTTCAGAGTGAACTTCAATGTTATTTAAATTTAAATAGACAATACACAGTGACTGAATATTTGACCTCTGTGAATGACAGAAAACTGAGGAAATCATTGACAATGTACAGACTCAGTGAGCACAGCCTATCCATAGAGACTGGCAGACACAGACAAACCTGTCTGCCCAGAGAGCACAGCCTATCCATAGAGACTGGCCGACACAGACAAACCTGGCTGTCCAGAGAGCACAGCCTATCCATAGAGACTGGCCGACACAGACAAACCTGGCTGCCCAGAGAACACAGCCTATCCATAGAGACTGGCAGACACAGACAAACCTGGCTGCCCAGAGAGGACAGGCTGTGTTCACTCTGCTCCCAGAAAGAGGCGGAAACGGAGAAACATTTCCTTTTACATTGTGACAAATACAAAGACTTAAGAGAAACACTATTCACCAAAGTTAACAGCCAGTACACTGAATTTGAAACCACAATAAATAATGAGAAAATATAATATATACTGGGGGAAAAAGTAGATTTTTTTGTGGCAGCCAAATATGTGACATCCTGCCACAACTAGAGGGCTGATCAATGAATGTATACTTTAATTTCTATGTTAATTATTATTATTATTATTATTATAATTATTGTTTTTTAAATTATACTACTGATGTTGTAGTAAAGTAGATGTTAATTTGTTAAAATGATGTTATACTATTTTTATTCGTACTGTCTTGTATGAATACTGTTATGTAAGTAACAACTTTCCATGGCAGTGTTTTTGAATTTATTTGAATTGAGAGAGCAAGAGAAGAAGAGGGAGAGAGGAGAGATAGAAGAGAGAGGGAGAGAGAAAGAGAGGGAGAGAGAGAGAGAGAGAGAGAGAGAGAGAGAGAGAGAGAGAGAGAGAGAGAGAGAGAGAGAGAGAGAGAGAGAGAG
>JACXGM010027580.1:0-14423 GCA_016801145.1 Umbra pygmaea | reverse complement strand
CACCATTGAGAGCATCCTCTCAGGCTGCATTACAGCCTGGTACGGCAGCTGCTCCGCTGCTGATCGTAAGGCCCTTCAGAGGGTGGTGAAATCAGCGGAGCGCATCATTGGCTGCTGCCTCCCCTCCGTGCAAGGCATCTACCATAAGCGATGCCTCAGGAAAACAAAGAACATCCTCAAAGACCACAGCCACCCAGACCGTGATATTTTCTCACTACTGCCGTCTGGTAGACGCTACCGGAGCATCAAGGCACGGACCACCAGACTTACAAACAGTTTCTTCCCACAGGCCATTCGGCTGCTCAACATGGAACACAGACACTGATCGCAAATCGTCTGTTGAGCACTAGCACTCTTTGGTCACTTTATGCTCTCTACATCTGATGTAGCAGAAGTAAAATACACCTTTAAAAGCAATTTTTCCATGCCAATCTATAATATTTACTACTTCTACTGTTGTACATTTTCCAGACCATTGCTTAGTACATAGCATTTAGTATTACTATTACTATTGTTATTATTATTTTAAAATTCTTATATTGTTGTAATTCTTGTCTTTAAGCCCACTGCATAGAATCGCCGTGCCATGTCAAAAAGAATTTCTCTGTATGGGATGATGTATGTTATTCGATGCACATGATAAATAAACTTGACTTGACTTGACTTGACTTAACATGGTTCCGTTTGGTCCGGACCGAGACCACCTCTTTTGATTGGACCGAAATTTGGTCTTTTGATCCGAAACGTGGTCCAAACTGAAAAGTCTTTTTTGCAGACCAAACTGAAAAGTCTTTTTTGCAGACCAAACTGAAAAGTCAGAAAATCCGGACCAAATGAGCTACCTTTTCTGTCTAACGTTTTGGAGAAATTAGTTCTTAATCAACTAAATTTTTTTTTAGATAATCATGGAATCCAGTACAAGTTTCAGTCCAGTTTTAAATCACGCCATAGTACAGAAACAGTGCTTTGAAGAATTTTTAACAACCTTCTTTTAACTGTTGATTCAGGGAACTTTGCTATCCTGCTTTAAGACCTCACAGCTGCATTTGACACTGTGGATCATAGCAAACTCCTTGAGTGTGTAGGCATCAAGGGTATTGACCTGAAATGGTTTCAGTTATACCTGACAGACAGGAGTTTTTCAGTTCATCTAGCTGAATATTCCTCAACCATGGCCCCTCTCACCTGTGGGGTCCCTGAAGGTTCCATTTTGGACCCAATGCTTTTTTCGCTGTATATGCTGCCCCTGGGGTCTATTTATAAGAAGCACAATATTCCCTTTCATTGCTTTGCGGATGACGTACAAAATCTATTTGCCAATAAAAACCACTAGTAAAGTCTGTATTTGCTCTTGTGAAGTCTTCTCTTTATGGTAGACATTGATAATGATATGCCTAACTCCTGGAGAGTGTTCTTCAGTTGATTGGATGTTGAGAATGTTTTTTTCTTTACCAAGCATGGAAAGGTCCCTACGATCATCCACCTTTGTTGTCTTCTGTGGATGTCCAGGCCTTGTTGTGTTGCAGTGCTCATCGGTGACTCCTATTGTTCCTTCTATCTCTCTGATTGATTTTTAGTTTTTTTGCAGCCTAAAGTTGGCCTGTTTAACTTGCATTGAGAGCTCCTTTGACTGCATGTTGTAGGTTTACAGCAACAGCTTCCAAATGCAAATGTCACATTTGGAATCAACTCCAGAACTTTTACCTCCTTAATTGATGAGGAAATAATGAAGGAATAGCCCACATCGGTCCAGGAAACAGCTTTTCAGTCAATTGT
This sequence comes from Umbra pygmaea, assembly GCA_016801145.1. Taxonomy (NCBI): domain Eukaryota; kingdom Metazoa; phylum Chordata; class Actinopteri; order Esociformes; family Umbridae; genus Umbra; species Umbra pygmaea. Next base: position 12,647 of record JACXGM010027580.1, on the reverse strand, counting down.
CCAATTACTTTTGGTTCCTTCAAAAAGAGGGCAGACACGTTATAGAGCTGTAATTCCTAAACCCTTCCTCCAATCTGGATGTGAATTCCCTCAAATAACGCTGAGCAACTGCACTTTAAACCCACATTCCTTATTTAACTCTAACTTTAATATATTTTGGTAAACAGCCTTGTCAGTGTCAAATTATTTCCGGACCTAACTGTATATATACAGACACTAATGATCTAGGAGAAACCAGGTGTGGAGGATGGAGACGACCTAACAGACACAGGAAGTCCTTATATGGAAGTCAGTAAATGGATTGTGATTTGATTGGAGCAACGGAAATCCAGGAGAGGAGTTAAAGGGGAATGGAATGGAACCCCTAACAAACAGGCAGACACACAGGGTGAACCATGACAGTAGAGTGTCCTCTGTAACTTAGCAGTAAAACATGTTTCCTTTTTTTTGCCTCTATATACTCAAAGTGTATTGTGTAAATATTTATTTAATCATTAGGAAATCGGAACACATTTTGTATAGCATAAAAAGTATTAGCATTAGCAGCCTACAGAGTTTGCAATCTTTTTTCTAGAACGTTATAGGGTGATAAAATACTTCTCTGTATCTTCTCAAGGCTAACTAGTGTTTTGCCTCATGTTGAACATCATTGATGCTTCCATTGTTGAGGTCATCCTTGGCCTATCAGGAGATGTGTGCTTAATGAAGTCAACAGCGGTTTCCTTCTTCCATATTGGTTTGAATTATTATAATTTTAATGGTTTCAATGGCTTCCATGACTTTTATTGAACTTAGATCATCATGTTGACAGACACCAACAGCCGATTCCAAAGGCAAACCCAAATCCTAGAACCGAGACTGGGAATTGAAAGCAGTCTTGCCAACACAGTTGCAACAGAACACGAGACCAGCTAGAAAATCCTTTTAAGTCAATCGTACAATTACTTTTACTGCCCCAAAATCAATTTCTGTTAGGTAAAACATTAAAACAATTTAAAGCCATGTGTGGCACTTTAGCACTTAAAACCTTGCTTTCATTTTATTCATTTAGCAGAGGCCCTTATTTAGAGCATCTTACAGGAGCAATTAGGGCTAACTGCCATTCTCAAGAATTGAGGATTAGATACTGTAATTATAGGGGTGAAAACACTTGTTTTCACCTAATTTGCCAGTGCACCAAGAACATTGGCCAGGACAATAAGGCATCATGCAAAATAGCCAATTAAATTCCTTGACAAACCTGAGCAAAGACTGCAGAATAGTGGTTTAAAAAAGCTAGAAACTACGTGGCTCAGAATTCATAAGTCAGGCACGACCCATCTCCTACTTCTATACCTCTCTCCACCAACCTCCTCTCGTGTTTCTTCTCTATCCCGCTATACCCTTTTAGCTGTGTAACTTTAGCCAAATTAGCTTAGACTGGCCGATGTGTTATAAATGTGTTCTTTAGGGCTGTGAAGACCTTGTGATGACCCTATGATAACAGGGCAGGCTTTAATTAGTTAGTATATAGATACTGGAGTGCCAGTAATTTGCGCTTCGGAGCGACTAGTGTGAATTTCACACATTCCATCCGCTTTGTCAACACAGGCTGTGAATTTTACACTCACTAATACCAACTTAACATGTAGCACATTTCCTTTAGTGTGTAGCTGTGTCAGTCTGATGGTAACAATGACAATTCTTCTCTCTTAACAGGGTGTCCCCACTGCAAGAACGCTGTACCTCATTTCACCACAGCAGCCGATCTGTTTAAAGAGGACCGCAAGGTGAGCCTCCAGTCCTCCTGAACATACATTCACTAATGTCCTTTTGTTCCCTTTGTTGTTTTTTCTGTCAGTGTCAATGGACTGTTGATTGTCCTCTGTCACTACTATTTTTTTACACTTGATTGCCTTTAGCCTTGCTCTGATAGCCTTACTGCCTTGTCCTTCACATGTAATACCCTTGACTATGTCTGTCACTATTTAATATTACGCAACTTATTTTAAAACTCCCTTAATTAGAGGACTAGAGAAACAAATATTTCTCTCTGTTCAGCCTGTACAGTTCACATGGAGCTAGGACTGAGATCTGAAATCTCACTCCGCTTTTGCTTAGCGGGAGCTGTGTCTACATTTCTGGAATATCGAAAACAAATCGAGCCTCTTACGATACCGCCTTAGAAACACGGCATGTGGCTTCCAGTTTGAGCATGTGAACAGGGTAGTCGCACACGGACAAGTTTCCTGTATTTTAGCTAACTCATAGCATTCTAATTTCTCCCATTGCACATTTTATTGACATTTTCTTTATTATTTTTTAACTTTCCTTTTATTCCAAATGCCGCACGCTTCCAAAGGAAAACGACCCATTACAGCGGTCCCTTCTGATGCAACCAACGCCCTGTGTTATTTTGCAGATTCTGGACTGGCATCTGCCTCTAATGAGCCTTGCCCGGTCACGCTAGCAGAGCTGGAATCCCATCTCCAGTCCCACCTGAAGTCCTTTCGAGCTGTTAATTGGGGATATTGGATGGGGTACGGGCAGCTGCTGATGAACAGACTGTTTTGAGTATGATTTTATTTATAGAGACCAGATTGTAGTCCTGGAGATAACATTTACCCATTTAGAAAAAGAACCACCAGCTAGCAGAGAAAACCGATGACCTTGAGTGCCATTCCAGACGCTGTAATCTCAGTGTGGTTGGACTTCCAGAGGGTGCTGAAGGAAATGATCCGATTGGGTCCTGTCTGGGTTTTTTGCAGAGGTCCTTCCCACTATATTTCAGTTACCTCCAAAACTAGAAAGAGCCCATAGAATAGGCATGCGTCCAGTGGGTGGGGGTGACAGCTCCAACCCACGCATCTTCATAATGCAGTTTCACTCCTTCCCGTGATAAAGAAGCTGCGTTGCTTCGAAAGGGCAAAGAGGAACTTGTTTACCGAGGCAGAAAGATGTTTTTTTCCCGGACTTCAGCTTAGGTGTTGCAATGAAGAGTGCTAAATTCTTCCCAGTAAGTTCTCCCTGCGTTTCCCTGCGTGCCTTCATGTGGAACGTTCAGGCAAGAAGAACAATTTGACTTCCATGAGGATGCACATAAATGGTATGAATGTCACTTTACTAACGTGTAAGGCTGAATATTTTTTCTGCTTCGTTTGTTGTTCTGATGGCAGCATAATGGATGATGTAGCATGGCAGCGCATTGCACTATAAACTGTATAAGTCCTTGTGAATTCAGTAGACTGTAATCTATAGCATGTTTTCATTTAGTTAGTGTATTATAACCAAGGGCTTGTTGTCATTTTTAACAATTTTCCTGTTATATTTGCTTGATAACTTAATAGACATTGCATTGGAGTTATTTTTTAACATTTTTGTTAATTATTTTTGTTTTACTCGTGTTGGTAACTCATCCACCACTAGATGGCACTATCACACCATGTTATGTTATCTGAGTGAATTATGGCTTATTGAAAACGTCGGTCTACATGTTCATATTTTTATTTTATCTTATATATGTAGCGCTCTTTTATTATTATTTCTATTATAGTTCTTTTCTATTTGCTTAAACTGTGTTTCTATCCTTGTGTTAATGGAATGCAGGTTCATATATTCAAGGATTTTATAATGGAACTTCTGCCGTGTTAAGGTAGAAATGTTACAGCTGTTCAGGTGCACTGGAGCTCTATTAAAAGGTGCCTGCTGTCTCAATTCAATGCTGAATGGACCGTTGGGGCTGGGGTGGGGGGGATGTGTTTCTCAATGTTTGTTTTCTTTGTTTTTGTTTGTATCTTTTCTCTGTCCGTTTGGTATGTTTTGCCTTCAGGTTTTTTGCCGATATTCGTATTAGATGGCAAACAATGCTAAAGTACTTTTCAACTTTTCAACATTATCTATTTCAAGGTCTCCCTGGATGCAGATAACCAAATTTACCTTATGGCTTTTGTATGCATCCCCAAGGGATAGTGTCTGGACCAATGACACTCACTTAGAATAATTTACCCTTGAACGCGGGACCAGGCAGGGTTGCCTCTGTCCCCCTTACTCTTTGCCATCACCATTGAGCCCCTCTCGGTAGCATTGCAGGCATCTGCTTTTTTTCAAGGGTGTTTCGCAGGAAGGCATATGCTGATGACCTGCTGCTCTATGTATGTGACCTGGCAACGTCCTTATCTTCCATTCTCTCTATTCTGGAGATCTTTGGTTCTTTTTGTGGATACAAGCCTAATCTCCAAATGAGTAAGTGCTTCCCAATCAATCCAGCAGTGTTGCAGCTTCAGCAGATAGACATGGCCTTTCAGCTTAACCACTCCGTTTTCAAGTACCCTGTGAATGTGACTGGGTTGTTACCTGCACTCTCCCCCTTTTTTTACTCAGCTGAAGACTGATTTTCAGAGGTTGGGTAATTTACCTCTGTCACTCATAGGAAAGGTTATTGCTGTTAAAATACATTTCTGCCTACATTTTTCAAAGATTTTCAGCCTATATCATTCTTGCCAAATTAGGGCAATTTAAAATTTCATTTAATATTCTCATCTGCAACTGTTATGGGCCCTATTGGGGGGGACACCCCCCCCCTTTTATTGACAATGCATTTTCTCTCTGGGCAGAAAGGTATTAAGTACTTTCGTGACCTTTACGACAATGGTGTTTTCTCTAGCTTCCCTGACCTGACCTCTAAACACTCTCTGCCTCCATCTCATTTTTCCACTACCTCCAGATAAGACATTTGGTTTCCTCACAATTGTCTGGCTTTCCTGATTTACCTAGACACTGTTAGCTCAATCAAATCCTGTGCCCGTCTAGTGCTTATACAGTTTAAGGTGGTCCATTGAGTTCACTTCTCCAAGTCCAGAATGTCTTAAAATGTACCCTACTGTGGTTGATGTTTGTGACAGATGTCATACCTCCCCGTGTCACCTTTGTCTTATGTGTTTTTTATGCCCTAAGCTGAGATGCTCTTGGGACTCTGTCTTCCAGGTCCTAGTTAAAGTAATTCAAACTCGCCTGCTTTTTTGGCGTCCTTGGGAACTTACTCTCATTTGACCTCAAACATGCAGACAATGTGGCTTTCTCTACACTATTGGCTCAATTTAGAATTCTCCACCAGTGGAAGTCTTCCCAGCCCCCATCAGTTTCTCAATGGCTCGTGGATGTTGTGTCCTTCCTGCAGCTGGAAAAAAGTCCTCTCCGATGTTCCACCAAGGTGTCTTTAATTTTATACTTTGAGTCCCTCCAGAGACTGCCTGAGTAATTGTGTGCTGACGTTAGCCTACTTAAATTTTTAAGGAGAATTCACTTTAACCTTTTTTGTTCACCTGTAAACCAACCTTCATAAAAAATATATATATAAAAAAGAAACACTGCATGTGATGCTCGAGTTTGGTTAGGCGTTAAAAGTCCAGACACCTTACCTCATGCCCTCGGCCAACTGTCTGTGCTTTCTCTACGTCTCCCTAGCTTATGCTTCCTACTTTCTTGTCAATTAAAATGATAATAATAATACCACAAAAATATCTTCACAACACTGCACATGAAAGGGGAGAGCCTAATGCCTGCAGCAACCTAGCTGTGATATTCTCAGGTGGATTTACAGCTCTCAACATAAAAAAGACACAAAATATTTTAAGATTGAAACCTTTTATTGTGAAAATGGCTTGCCAAGATAAAACACAAACAATAACTAATTTGAGTAATTTTATTGCCACAGAGGGTCAAAGTCCATGCTTAAAAAGGTGATTGAAACCAGTGGTAGTCACTTGAATGACCTTTGTGTTTCGCAGATGCTGGAAAGAACTGTGTTGTGGAAAAGGTTTTCTTTTTGCAACTAAATAGTCAACTCTATATCTAACAGTTATAAGTAAGGTAAAATATTATATTCTGTTTTTTTGTCATTTAATTGCTACTATATTTACAATGTATTTTAATAATTTCAACCACTATTAATATTCCCCACAGGGAGGATACCGTGGCAATTTAAAACTATTTTTAGTTACAGATTTTTTTTATCTAGAACTATGCAACATTACTTGCTATTGTTTCTGGCAATCTCATGAAAATTCGTTTTTGATTTTTGTAAAAAAAAAAAATCTGACATCAGTACACACAGATAGACGTGCACACACATTTAACAGCAAATCTCTGGGGTGCATGATTGGCTGTACACACAGCATAACATTGTTATCCATTATTATTCTGTAACAAAACACTGGAAGTGTTGTTGGTATAAATGACCAAATAACATCACGCATAATGTTTTCATCACCCTTTTAATCTCTCATAAATCTCTGGTATTTGGCTAGAATATTATTCATGTTGTTGTAATGTGGAAATCAGTCTCAGATGGTAACAACATTAGACAACTTTACTAAATCACTGTTTTTCTGAGGTAATCCCATATTCTGCTCTTAACACTGTTCGAACCTCTATTGATATACCCAGGGAATAGGAGTTTGTTTTTCTTGTTCAGAATTGGATGTGCATTCTGAAACCCGGCCAAGAAGGTCTGAATCATGAATCGCTTTGCTGTGGATAAGCGTGGCATTGCATGCATGCCTGTGTATAATAAGTGTTGTGTCTTTATTCTAGACGCATGCAAACCACTATCACCATCTACTGGCTCTTTCATAGCCCAGATCATGAGATGCAGCCACAGCCAGTCAAGTCCTGATGGTTCCCGAGATTTGGACAAGAATCTTGTGACTTAAAGTCACTCAGATTTGTCAACTTCAGTTATTTGTCTAAAAGAAGAAAAAAAACACTTGCCCCTCCACTTCTCCTCGGATTTTAAATGTATTAACAGCCTGGAGACTTGTTTAGATGCCCCTATATTAAAAGTGCATCGTCTGCTTTAAATCCTCGTTGTGGCAAATGTGGAGCAGGTTGTCAACCATATAAACAATTAAATTCATCAGGAAGTCAAGGAAATGTTAAATTATTTAATATCCCCAGGCTGATCGTAAGATGACTGTAAGTAAAAAAAAAAAAGTCTGCCAACTTCTGAAAACCAGACACAAGAATGCTCTTGTCTGAGACTTTGTGGTGTTCAAGTATGTCTGCATCTTGTGTAGCCACGATTATTGTAATGAAAATCTTCTGGTAGATACGTATGTTAACTTCAGAGCCGCCCATGCCTACCTCACAAAATTAAATCATGAATTTTCCATTCATTGGTTATTTATTTAGCAAACTCTGCAATCATGAGCGCTTTAGAAACACTGCTTAGTCATGGTCTCTGGTGCAAAGCTTTATCTCTTACCTTTAAATTAAATGAATAACCTAACATACGAGAAATGAAAATGTCATTTGTTTTTTTACAGTTAAACAATAATGTTATAATTAATCAAATAAGGGTGTTTTCAAGCAAACGTGGAACAAAATAGTCAATGTACAAATTCAAAAATGTACAGCTATGATGCTAATTTACATTATGTCCCAGAAGTATCATTTAACCGTCTTCCCTTTCTATAATTGGGTTTTCTATTTAACTAACCCACTCATGCAGTCCCACAATATACCCCATAGATTCTAATTAGCATCACTTCACCTTGGCCAAAACAATTATACAAAAGACAGGAAGATTATATTCATATAATTATTTTCAAGTTTAATCAGACCTGACCACATGAGGTTGATTTTGGCTTTTCATCCGAGTAGTATTCCCAGAAGGTATGTCCCACTCCTTGAGAGATGCAAATATTCTGATAGTACCCCTGAATAGTAATTATCAAACTGTGCCAGCTGTCTGGTCATGGGTCACCCCTTTCCCCCACCAGAGACCTCCCGCTGTTTTGCCTGGGCCTGGTCTTGCGGGCAAAGCTAGAGAAGTTGCAGTGGTGTTCTGAAGACATCTTACACAGAATCTTCAGTAGCAGCATTATGTTTGGGTTGTATTTACCACACAAAGCCTCAGTGGACTGCTAGATAACCCCCCTCTACACACACCAGTGTCTGCTTGACTGCTAGCGGCTGTGGAGGTGCAGGTCAGACGCTTGCTTTCAGCTCGGCCAAAATATCTTCAGAATATTGGTTGCTGAAAACCCGTAGCCACTTGTTCTGTAATTGATTAGGTTGTTGATGTGTTTGACAAAGAATGACCAGTGCCAAGAGGCCAGTCACAGAGATTAAACTACAACTACCGTATTGCGAGTGGGTCAGAGAAGCTAATCCTTCTTAGAATCTGAAATCAGATCCTCTGACCACGTGTCATTTCTGTCCTTCAGTGTAACACTGAAACTGGGTGGCTGACAGAATAGTGGAGAGGTTGTATGACAACATAGCTAGATTGACATCATAATAAAGGCTCACGCTATTGTTTGCTGTCACAAAACCACCTCAAGAGACATGATACAGTTTTGGTAATCATTTGGTTATTTTACAGCAAGGTTAAACCATACCTGGATGTCCATGAACCATTCTTTACATTAGTTAAGGCTGTTAAATGAGTAAGTGCACAAATCAACACCGTACACACAGTCTCAGCCTAAAAGCAACACGTATGTTTACCCAGTACTGTGTGTGTCTGCTCACAGTAATCACAACTTTGACCAGACTCTAACATCTGCAGACATGGTTTGGATGTAGCAACCTCCAATTTGCTCTCATGATATGAGTCTGAATCATAAAAAGGCTCACACTCCATCTAGCCTGGGACGGATAGATAGAGAGGATGAATAAAGAAGTCAAAGGCAAAATAACTAAAGGAGTGCCAGCTCTTAAAACCTCCTCGGCCACTCGTGCAAGATAATATCCCTGTCCTCCTGGGCTATAGGAAGTGTGAAGGGGATTTTAGACCGGTGTGAATGAAGTACAGGAGGTCAGCTCATTCAGTTGTGCTTAACCTTTTAGGTTATGGCCTCAATGTAAAGCCTAGAGGATTGGTGCGATGCAAGAGTGCGTTTGGATCAGTCTACTGGGTTCCGCTATCTCGTTCACTCAAGACGAGCCCAGCTTAGCACTGGCTTTGAACAACCCCATTATGAAACGCCACTAACAGTAGTATTTTATTGTTTTTTATTTCCTTATTGAACCATTAGATGTAAAAGGAGGCTGGCTGGAATCCCTGTTTCGCTAAAATCCCTGTTTATATTCTAACGAGTAACGCCCTAGCATAGTAATTTGTGAGCATTGCATATTGGCACGTTTTGATTTAGAAGCCTGTGAAGTGTCTTCACAAATCATGACTCAACTGTCTTCTCAGTATTGGTCAGGGCTCATTTTATGGAGCTTAGTGTTTATGACTGTAATGCCGTTATTCACAGCCAGCGTTTTACGAGCAAATGCGGAACAATAATATATCATATATATACTCAGCAAAGTCATTTTATTGACACATTTCTCTTTTGGTCTTTAATAAATAGATTGCTCTATTTCTCGATCATACCTTCTTTTGTCAACTCCCCATGCTTATATTTTGAAGGTAACGCTTCTTCTGACCTGTGAAAGACAAAGACCGTTCCTTCCATCACTGTCACGGCACATAATTACGTTCACAGATTCTTTATTAGCCACGCTGACAACGACATCCATGAACGTTAAACTATTAATCTGCTTAGACGTTAACGCTGATTCCTGCCATTGTAAACATAAAGCATGTTTTTATTCACTCAACTATCAGTGTTACACAACAGTGTGATGCCTTTTAATAATGTACAACCTCTTCTAAATGCCACACAACATGGATGAGATGCGACTGAGATGATACTGTGATTATAGGGAACATGACACGGCATTCACCAGTCTGAGATTGCCACACGTCAAACTGTGTAATTAGTTTAGCCTCGAAGAAGCGTCCATCATTTTCATATTCAACATTCTAGTCCTCGGGAGTATCGATAGTGATTTTTTTAATGATGGCCGGCCCAGTGTGCCGCTTTCAATGTCGCCTTCAATGTGAGAGGTTGTGCGACTGCTAAATTGCCCCCTATTCGTCTGTGATGCACATCATTTGACCAGAGTTCCGGAGAAAGTTAGAGCACTACTAAGCACGTAGGGTGCCGTTCGAGACACGGCGGCTGACATTTGAGCCATTGAAAAGGACAAACGGGATGGAGGGGGAATTTGGTGTGTGTGGGGGTGAGGTATGTATCAGAGATGGTATTTACGGCTCATTTGTGCTGGGTATTTTTTTTCTGACTGCTGTGCTGTGACAACTCTGACATAAATCTCTATTGTTGTTTTTATGTAGGAGTGATTGTTTTTTTTCTGCACCCACTCTAAATGGTTTAGCTAGCTTGATAGGAATGTATTACTCATTTTCCTTAAAGGGGAAGTTCAGTATTTTACAATTTAGCGTTCAGAGTTTTTCTCGCCCTTAATGTGGTAATTGAGCCAGGATAATCTATAATCCTTGTTTTAATTTCTTTAGGCTAATATTAGAGAACGCTAGCATAGATCAATAGGAGTAATCGGGGCAAAAACATCAGGTAAGGATGTTGTTATTTATTGAACTTCCCCTTTTATGACACACCAGGGGATCCTGGCAGACTGAATTTGGGAATGATATGTGGATGCAGAGCAGCCCAGCTCAGTTAATTCTAAGCTGTGTTGATAGCCTTTTAAAATGTTTACAAATTCCATGTCTTTACAGTATTCTGACACTGTGTGTTGTCATTTGACTTAGTCGCTTTTCCTCCCTTCCCAATTTCCTTTAATCTCGCCTTGTCGGCAGCTCCGCAACTTCTTGGACAGATCCGTGGGATGACGAGGGACACGCACATGGTTCATCCAACCACATGTCGCCCAGCCGCCGATTCTTTTCACACAGTTCATCCAACACGGGTGCACGGATCATGCACTGGATGATTAGGTTCACCGAACTTACGCTACTGAATTCACAGGCGCCCCATCTGAACACAAGGAGTCGCTAGAGAGTGACGCGGCAGGATAGACTTATCTGACTTATCTAACCCAAATCCTGGGCTATGCCAATATTGCACCGCCTCGTGCAGGGGGCCCGAGGAAGTTCAGAGAACCCATGGTCGTGCTTGAACCCATGATTATTGCGATGTAGACTGTCCTGCAATGCAGCGACTTAGCCCACTACGCCACGCAGACCCCAATCACTGTTTTTAACCTCTGAGTAAATTAGCATTTCAAGTATATGCAGCACACAACCACAAACATTCACGAGTTTCATAGGTTGGTTGAGCTAACAGTTGTTTGAGTTCAATAGGGATGCCTTTACAGATGGATTTCTGTGTATGACGTTGAAGCTAAGTATCTTCATTCTTCATCCCTCAGATAGCGTATGCTGCTGTGGACTGCACTAAAGGACAGAACCATGAGCTGTGCAAGCAGGAAAGTGTGGAGGGTTATCCAACGTTCAACTACTACAACTATGGCAAGTTTGCCGAAAAATACAATGGAGACCGAGAGGTAAGTATACTGTACAAACACATAGATACCCTACAAGTACTGTATAAACACAGATTCCCTGTAAGTGCTGTATAAACACATAGATACACTGTACAGCAAGTAATGTATAAACACATAGATAGTAAACTGTAAGTACTGCATAAACACATATATATTACACTGTAAGTACTGTATAAACTAGGGATGGGCCGATACCACTTTTTATGGAACGAGTACAAGTAAAGAGTATTTCATTTTGGTTACTTGCCGATACGAGTACCGAGACAAGTACTTTTAAGAACTATGCCAAATGTCACATTTATAAAGATAATATCTGCTATTTCTTAGATGTTGATCAGCCAATTCAAATATAGAAAAGTAAATATTCCTACATATCCAGAAGAACATCGTTTACATTGCAGGTCAATGTGTAATATTTATTACAGATGTCAATGGTTTAAGTCTCCTTCCCTAATTAGCTAAAGTGAGAGAAACATGTTTGTAAACGCGAACGCAATAGCCGTTTGTGTTAGAATTTGCTCTAAGCATTGCAGACGTTTCGTGTAAGATGAGAATGTCTGTTTGAAGTGACTTTTTCCAAAACAGGGATACTTACCTAATCATATATTATTCTTTTAAGGTATATGATTGTTTTATTATAATCGGTAGCTTACACAATTAGCTATAGCTGTATACTATCACTGTAATCTATTGAACAAAATTAAATAGGCTACATCGCATTTCCTTTAAGTTATATTTCTTAACGTTAGTATGTCAGAACTCAGAAATACCACTATTTTGTTCACCCAGAAGTTTTGCCAACTACGGATGTCTTTCCTTGCTAAAAGTGGCTTTCAGAGGTCCGGGGGGCGTTCCTCATGCCGTTTGCTACAGTTATAGTATGCACCGAATAGCATAATAACTTGCATCCTTTGTTCGTTCCTGTACTTAAATGTGCGCATTTCCTTGAGGATTCCAATATTTTTTACCTATTATTTTACAAAAATTAGGCTACATAAAAATATCAATGAGAAAAACGATTTCGTATTTCGCCATTTGAACTCTACTGGATAACTGCTGAGGAAAATATTTTTTTCAATAGCAAACGAGACTTGGTCTTTGGAATGATTATGCATTTTAGGCACAATTAAATCGCTTTTCTTTCTTTTTTAAATAGCAATAAATAGTTTTACAGCTTTATAAGCATGGTCTCTGAATGATGAAGTAGACTGTCGTTATCATCAATATGAAATATATGCATAGGGCTGTAAAGCGTTGCGCAGCATAACGCTCTTAAATGTGGAGGAAGT